>JAQFVV010000005.1:9006961-9269474 GCA_028023455.1 Epiperipatus broadwayi | reverse complement strand
AATCCTAACTACCGTTATATATGGAAATCTTGAATGTGTGGAATTATCTATTTAAATCAACTTAATTAGAAAGCACTTAACCTAGAACTGCCTCAGGCCAAAAGTATTAGATATTATTGATGCGGGTAAGTTATCGGTTCCCATAGATGCATCTTATTAAAAACATAGTATTAATTAATACTCATATTATTTATGTATATTAATTCTGTAAATATTATTGTTATTCATTAAATTGCTTTATTTATCTTCAACGGGTGTTTAGCAGTCTTCCCTTTCTAATGAGCGTTGTCCAGTGACAATAAGATGTGGAAAAATAATGCGCAGGTTGCACATTGCTAATATTCAATTACAATAAAAAAATCTCAATAGCTTTCCTTCTCACTCATCTCAACCTGAATTGTAGTGTTTGATATTCCAACTACTTCAAAACTAGAAAACATTCCACACCATCATTATTGATCGAAGCCACTCATGAACGAAATGGTGCGTTAAATTTCCAGAAAAACGCAAAAAGACAAAGATTGGAGTCAAAATTACTTTGCGTGAAATTAAAGAATTGAGATGTTATATAGACACAAAGAAAAAAAAAGGCCGATTGTATAACTAGTTCATAATGGTTGGGTTCTGTATTATCCTAATTAACAGACGACAATAAAATAAAAAAAAAATAGAGAGAGAATTAGACAAAAAAATAATGATTAATTTGTTATAAATGTCAGTAATAATTATTAGCGATTACGTTTTTTACCCATATTGGGCATATAATTTCAAAATTAATTATAGTATTCTAACTTCACTAAAATAATAAGGACGATAAGGTTATATTAGTCAATGGCATTGAAAGCAAAAATAGACTCACTCCATTAATTTAATCAGATGAATCCAACAAGGCCTAAAAATTAGTTTCCGAAAATAAAACAAAAAACTTGCTTAAGAATTTGAAACAATTTAATAAACATATAGCCGAACTAATGAAACAATTTAATAAACATATAGCCGAGCGAATATCTTTTATAATATATAATTTAATTTACTGCTAAAGCGATATTATAAAATTAAAATCAGTTGCTTATTAAATAATTTTATCAAAATAACAAAAAAGTTAAATGTTTTTAATTACAGTTAAAACGTAAATACATGGGATCTAACAGAATATTACTACATTATAGGAGAGATAAGAATCTATTAACTTAAATCTAAATATATTTGCCGAATGAAATGAGAAGTACAGTATATAAAGGGCAACTTAGGAAATCTTACTTTAGTGTAATTTCTCTCCGTGCGAAAAGAATATAATCTCGATAATATTAACTTCTATATATATATATATACTTTTAATTGAAACAAGGGGTCCCACTCGAGGTCGCTGTTCCCTTTTAAAAAAAAATCTGTGTAATCTAAATATTGCAAAAATTATTTTTAAATCGGAATACTGTATATGTAAAACGTCAAATACAGTAAATAAGTTGTTTGTTTTTTTTAATAGGTTAATTCATATAATTAATTTTAGCATCAACATTAATCCGAATTTACATTTAAAAAACACGATTCAATCAATATACAATACTTTCATTTAAACATCACATGATCACTATCTCCTATACTAGCACATTTGTTATTCAAAAAAAAAAAAACACAAGGTAAAACTCTCCATTGATTACTCTGGTTGGCACTACTGTATGGAGAGTTTTGCCTTGTTTAATACTTTCATTTCAAATGTCAATTGCGATAGCATGCGGAAGCTACTGAAATCCCTCAGCTATATGTAAAAATTATTTTAAAAAATATATATATACAGAAGTCATTGTTTTCACAAGTAACTGAAAATAAATTAAAATCGCATCATTTTTTATTATTATCCATCGATAGCAGAATCACGATCTCTCCAAATTTTCTGATTTATAATTTTTTCTCTACATTGTTCCAACATATATTTTTATTTTGTTTATTCATCTCACACCCAATTTTTTCTAAATTTACCATAATCTCTTGGGATATAGTTTAAGGCTACAAATGTTCCATCCATTGTCATCTCTCCTAGCAATACCAAAATCTTTCTTCAGCTTTATGTCATTTATATTAGTTTATTTTCACATTCATGTTAATCCCTTTTTGTTGCTTCCAATATACATCTCTATATTTTATGTGTGATGAGAAATCTCTGCATTATTCTTTATTAAGTATCTAAGTCTCAGTTCCATATGTAGTAAATATTGATAAATCACATTTTTAAAAAATATTTCTTTTCAAAAACATTGATATATTTTCTTTTTATATTATTTAATATATGAATTTTTTTCTATTATGTAACATCTATCAAACACACTCCATATAAGTTTATATTTATTATTATTTTCATCCATTATTTTCCCATAAGTATTAAGAATTTGAACAAGATATGTATTACACATATATAACAGTTATGTGATATTTGTTCTTTGCAGACCATATAACTTTATAATACAATTGTTAGCAATAAAATATTGAGAATCCAGCTATAATTGCTCTTAAATACAATATTTTACAGAAAAAAATGTTTATGTTTGAACAAAATTGTTTTAAATTTCTTTTTAGCAAAATCTTTAATATTTCTTGCCATATGAGAGTTAGACATCATTTCTCTATTAAAAATAGGTTCATACATTTAGTAATTGTAATTATATTCAAATTTTAGTTTTTTTGCTATCGATGTTTATTTTTACAAATCTTTATATTTATCAATAAATCATAAATTTAAAATACTTATATATATATATAAAACAAAACAGTATGAATAAAAGAAGTGGTGTCTATCAGTATATATTGTCTATAGCACTAGCTTCCAAATATAGCCTGTTCAGCAAAACACAAAATTTTGTTTGATTTTGACCTACTAATACAAAATAATATTTTAATAGATTGGAAATAAATTGGTTTAGTGATTAAAATTTGTTAGAAAGAAAATGAGAAATTATTAATTTTTTTTTTAATATTCTTTTAAAGAATGTAACAAAAACAGAAAGCCATTCCCCTTCTAATTAGTTATTTCATCATGAAGTAAATTGATATATAACATTGTCTTTTTTTTAATGCGTTATTTAAATCTGTGACAAGTTTTAATTATGATAGCTATCAAACATAAAATGTAAAGTTTAAGATAAAAAAGGATTAACTTTTATATATATATTTAAAATAAATTGATAAAACATTTCTGCCATGTGTATGAACAATTTAATCTCTAAGGTCCAATGACCATTTGATTTTTCTCTTAACAAATACATACACGAAAATAAAGATAGACTTTAATTTCATATAAGTTTAAATAAGATAATAGAGAAACAAATTAACAGTTAATGTAACATTATAATAAGGTATCTGTAATATAAATGTATATAAATATTTTGAGAGTTGAAATTTGCCCTAAATAACTAATATGCATATAAGAAATATTTTTGCTGTATATAAAATATATTCATGGTTATCTGTGAGAAGGCAGATAAATTATGCAATAGAATACTACAGTCTAGTTAGAATACTTTTTTTTATGTGGGGGTTCATCATCCTCTTAGCAGAATATCTTATAGCATCTCAACTTTGGAGATATTTTTTGTAATTTATTTCCTTGACAGTAATTTATCAATTACTATTATTTTTTGCAATATATTTTGGCTAAAATCAAATACTATGTGCAAATAATTTAAGCTTATACCATAAATTTCTACAATGATGTTTTTCCAATTTTTTATTTATAAAAAAACCCATACTGTTTCTCATGACTTTATAGTAAAATACACGTCTATTTTTTAAATAAATTGTCTCTTCAAAATTTTCTTCTAACTATACAAAATCCAACTTAACACCAGATAATCTTGCTTCCAGTTAATGCAATCTTTTTTTTTCATGTGAAAGCAATCTATAGTTGTTACTACTAGATAAAAGATCAGCATGGAAAGATTACCTAGATCCATTATCAGGGAGTTATTATCATCTTTGCCTTCTGTTTACAGTAGCTACCTTGGATAATGAATTTAAAGTCTTTAGGAAAAGGAATATTATAATTATAGAAGATTATTTATGCACAGAAATATTATGCTTTTAAAAAATTTCAATTGATATTTCAATTAACAATTATTATCAGGTGTCATCTACAATGACTAGAATGTATGAAGTAAACATTAGAAATTTACTCTTCTCAGTTCCTTTTAGGCCTCAAAGAATCTTTTTTCAGATAACTAATTTCTTTCTTAATTCATGTACTATGTGATTTTTTTTTATTACAGTGAAGTTTTAAAAGCTTTTTGTAGGATATACATATATAAACAATTTTTGGTGTCAAAAGTACTTTACCATATTGAGATTCTCTGCAATTCTTAATCTGCATCTTGCTGAAAGTTGTTATTGCTCAACATATTTTTAGATAATATACTAAATATATTAAAAATCATGCTGATATTTTGATAACATTATTGCTTTTGTCAAAATATTAATAAAGTTTCTCTGAGTTCTAATTCTGTGTAATGATTTTAAACAAGAGTTCATCTTTCATGTTATACTACAATATATATTTCTTGAAGAACAGTATAAATTAAAAGAGATTCACTACTAAAGCACATAAGGGAATAAATGCCACCAGCAAATTTTTCATTAAAAAAAAAATTTAAATAACTTTTGAAAAAGTGTGATCTTTCACAGTGAATTGTATTTACTTTTTATTATATGTAATAATTCTGTCATAAATGTTTTAACAAAATCTGTATTTATTAATTATAGAACTTAAATAATTTCAAATACTGTTTGCGCTTTATGAATTAAATATTAATTATAGAACAAGAAATGTATACATATAATTTTTTTTTCTATATATAATAAAAAGACTAAACAAAGTTTATATTTGTTAAACGAAAAGTTTTAACATAGATTTATCTTCCTCTTTATGACTATGTATTAAACAATAACAAATTTAATTGCAATAATAAAAACATGTTAAATTTATTATATTTTTATGTCACTAAATTGCTTCACAAATTATATGTAAATATGACATGTAAAATTTCCATTTTAATGTTTTTGTTTGAGCACTTGCTGTATTTTGAATCTGAGGATTCAATAAAGCATTGATTCTTCACTAATTACATGTATCTTCGGAAATAGTAACAAATAAATAATCAAAGTTTTCTCCTGAAGTTCATAAAAAGTATTCCATCTGATTGAAAGAACTGAGCTAAAATGCAATTAACTTGAACTCCAATTATCACATTCTCTCATTATACTAAACTGTATTTGTTTAGATGTAATATGAAGTGTGTGTGTGTGTGTGTATATATATAATGGTAGCCTTATTTATGTATAAGTAATGGTATTTTTAAACTCCCTTAATGATAAAATATTATTTATTACTGTATTAATTTCTATTATCATAAGCAACGAAGTAGTCATTTATACATTAATATGGCTACTCTAAGATTTAAAAAAAAAGAAGTTAAAAACTACTCTAGAGATGAGTTTTGCAATGACTGAACAAATTAATCTGGAGCTACAGATATAAAATATGTTGGTCATTTATTTGATATTTTGCAATGTTCTTTTTTAACTTCTGCAGAAAATTATTCTTTTTGAAATACTTCAACATTGTATTTAATTGTATCTCTTCAATGTATTTGATTCATTGCTACATTTTCTCAATGAAAACAATCAATGTTATTATTCTTTAGAATGTCTTTGAAATAATTATTATAACATAAATAAAGTCAACCTCAAACGATGAAAGCTATGTTCAAGTTCATCATAAACATCATTTTAGGAAGCCCTTTATTTTGTTTTATATGTCAAATCCAACAAATATGATTTTACAATAGTAGATTCTACAGTATCACAGCCAGCAAATTGAAGAGAATATTGATTGATTCTATGACCTTGCATTGTATTTTTAAAATTTTACAGAGCATTTTTAAATAAAAAAAATTTAATGCCTTTTTATGTTATACCAATAGGGTGGTGTCTAAATTCCACTTCCATGTAAAAAAATTAGATAAAGTAGCAAGTTTTACATGCAGTTAATTTAGTTGTTTCCTATGATTAAATACTCTTATCTTTTAACTTGTTAAAAATAGGAGGAATCTATGCTGCATCCTACAATCTAAGACCAACTTTCTTCACACAAACTTTCAAGATGTTTAAATTATTTTATATTCCCAAATTGATAACCATACAATCTAAAAGCTGTGATTTCTCTTCCAAGAATAGCTGATTAAAAACTCGAGTTTTTTAATATTAATTACATAAATGTCTCTATATATTGTATTTAAAACATTAAGTACACTCTGAAAAACAACTTTTGCACTAACCAAAACTGTAAATCCCGAAAAAAATTGAAGCTCTTATTTTACTTTTGACTCAAATTTAAAAAATAAACATCTCCAAGACCACTATCATAAAAATTAAAAATAATATTAGAGCAAGTACACTTTCTTATTTAACACCAGATTACATTTAAAATGCTTTATATTTTTCAACTATAATAATAATTCTTCATTTCATTCCATCGTATAAAGACTATAGAATGTGAATAAATTTTGATGGACAACCAACTAATTTCAAACAAATCTATAGACTATGGATGTCCAACCTACAGCTTGCATGTGGCTCAGGATACAAAATCATAAACATACTTAGAACATTATGAGATTTTTTTGTAATTACATCTCCATACAGTAGTGCCACTCAGTGCAAGCCAAAGTAATCAATGGATGCCAGAAGGCTTGTGCATAAAATCCCCATCTAGTGCCTACTCATTCAATATCCCCAGACTATTTTCTAGCTTGGGGCTTTCATCAGTGGAGAGTTTTGCCTGTTTTAACAAGTTGAGAAAGTGTAAGAAATGGAGATCACGTAATGTTGTAATTACATATTGTCATGATTAAAATGGAATGTATGAATGCTCCTGCTATTTATATGCATGCATGGCTTCAGTTTTATGGATTGACAACATGACTTTAGAATGTGATGACTTTGCAAGGCAGCAATTATTAATAATATTTTAGCATGTCATTGCAAAGTTAGGATTAAAATTATCTACAAGTAAGGTAAGCGTTCTCATTTGATTATTAAGAGTATTTTCACACTTCAAAGACCCTTACATGTTATCTGTGTGGTAGAGCTAGTGATCTGCCAATGAATAAACAGTTGCTCATTTGTTGACTGATTGTCTCACTTCAATGGACTGAAACTCCCCATTCTTGTAATATGGGGGACACAGCCATTCTGGCATGATAGTCAAACCTTATAATAGTATTTTAAATAAGTGTCAATCTTTAAGATTGATGCTAATTTACATACAGGGTTGAGTCATCATATGGAAACCATATAATCAGTTCTCTGCCTCATCTGGAATTGGCAGTTGAGAGGGGTATGGAAGGGCTCAAATCTTGTTTTCTATGAATTTTCATGATAAAAGTAAAATCGAGATTGTTCATTAAAATGTGGCCAGATTACTACTTTTTTGTCAAGGTAAATAGTAAAGTACTCCACTAAATTGGTAGAAAATTTATGCAACTTTATGATTAATTTGAAAAAACATTATATACAAAAGCATGCTGCCAAATTCAGTGCATAAAGGATTGTTTCATAAAAACCAAATTGTATATAAAAAATGTTTTCTCATTTTTTTCAAAAGATTACTCAGTGGATTCCATTGTAAAAGCTTACTAGTTATGTGAAAACATGTGTAATAACAAAAAAATCAAAACCATTTACTGATGATGAGTTCATTAAGCAATATATGAAAAGTATGGCAAATAAAATTTGTGGGAAAGAGGGATAATTCTAAAACCAATTTGTCTCACCAAACAAATTGAAGAAATTGGAACATCTATCAAAAAATGTTTTGAGAGTAGTTACTAATTTTAAATTTTGTTTTGATGATGAATAATACATTAATACTACAGGTATGACTCAATTTTCCATTTTTATTACATATATTGATGACGAATGTAATGTCACTGAAGAAATAGTTTTGTCCATGCCATTAAAAAACACAGTTAAATGAAAAGATTTATGTGAAGCAGTAAAATATATGTTAGGGTGATTTTTTTCATCCATTGTTAAAAAATTTGGTATAGTTTCTGATGGAGTTCAAATAATTGTAGATTAAAAGAAAAGAAAATATAAAATTAACAGAAGATGCAATTGTTGCCCCAAACTCATGTTTAACATAATTGCATAATACATCAAGAAAGATTATGCACAAAAGCTTTCCAAATCGATAACATTATGCCAATTATCACCAAGACAGTGACTTTCACAAAGGGATTAAATCACCATCAATTCCAGGAGTGTCTTAAATGTATTGATGCTGATTATGGCTACATTATTCACTTTTCAGAAGATGGCTGAGACAAAGCCAAATGTTGAAAAGATTTTATAATTTGCAACATATTATCAAGTTATTTATGGTATCATAAAACAAATATGTGCTGAAACTTTACAATGAAAACTGGATCTCTGATTTATCATTTTTAGTAGGTGTAAGATTTCCTTTAAATGAGTTAAAAGTGCATCTTCAAAATGAAGATCAACTTATCAATACAATGTTTCAAACCATAACAACATTCCAAATAAAACTGAAATTATGGCAACTTAAATTTAAGATAAATAATTTTATGCATTTCAATACATTAACTAAATACAGCTCTGTGAATAGCAAAAAAATATGCAGTTTTGTTTTTCAATTTGTTATAAGAATTTGAAAACAGATTCCAAGATTTCTGGGGGGAAAAATCCAATATTTGTGGCTCTATTCTCAGTCAACATAAATAAGTTAACTATAAATTTTCAAATGGTGTGCATAGAACTACAATTTGACATTCATCTTAAAGAACAATTCGATTGTGTCTCTTCCTATCTTCCCAGAATCAAATATTCCTTGCATTACAATCCACTTTATTCACATCATCACTTTTTGGTATTACATTTATGAATAAATATTTTCAAGAATGAAAAACATTAAGAATAAAATTAGAACCAAAATATATAATGAACATCTTGAAAACTCACTGAAATTTGCAACTACTTCACTCAAAACAGATATTAGTTTCAAATTAAACTTAAAGGACAATTCGATTGTGTCTCTTCCCATCTTCCCAGAATCAAATATTCCTTGCATTACAATCCACTTTATTCACATCATCACTTTTTGGTATTACATTTATGAATAAATATTTTCAAGAATGAAAAACATTAAGAATAAAATTAGAACCAAAATATATAATGAACATCTTGAAAACTCACTGAAATTTGCAACTACTTCACTCAAAACAGATATTAGTTTCAAATTAAACTTAAAGGACAATTCGATTGTGTCTCTTCCCATCTTCCCAGAATCAAATATTCCTTGCATTACAATCCACTTTATTCACATCATCACTTTTTGGTATTACATTTGTGAATAAATATTTTCAAGAATGAAAAACATTAATAAAATTAGAACCAAAATATATAATGAACATCTTGAAAACTCACTGAAATTTGCAACTACTTCACTCAAAACAGATATTAGTTTCAAATTAAACTTAAAGGACAATTCGATTGTGTCTCTTCCCATCTTCCCAGAATCAAATATTCCTTGCATTACAATCCACTTTATTCACATCATCACTTTTTGGTATTACATTTGTGAATAAATATTTTCAAGAATGAAAAACATTAATAAAATTAGAACCAAAATATATAATGAACATCTTGAAAACTCACTGAAATTTGCAACTACTTCACTCAAAACAGATATTAGTTTCAAATTAAAATGTCAAGTATCTCACTGGTATTATGCTGCTTTATTTTCTTTTACATTTATGATAAAAAATATAAGAAAAAACACCAGTGACATTTTTTTTTACTTAGATGTGACCATTTTCTATATTAGTGATCATAAATTTGGGACTACTTTACAAGGCTTTCCAAATGAACTGCTGCTTAATTTGGATTCTTATATGAGGACTTTTTGGTGTATGACTGATATCACAAAAATTATGCATAGATCTTTATTTTTGCTTATTAGATTTCAGTAGTTTTAATATTTTGTGTGGCCCAAGACAACTCTTATTTTCCAATGTGGCCCAGAGATACCAAAGGGTTGGATATCCCTGCTACATATCTATTTAATTAATTTAGTGAAAAACCTTGATCAAATCAATAAAACCAATATTTAAATCTTTTTTTGTTTGTTTCTGATACTTTTCTTGCATTTTCCTAACCACAAAAACCATACTGAATCTACGGTAAGCATTAGTCTATGATATCAGCAATCTAATTTTTTAAAATTGGAACAATAAAAAGCAGCCCCAAGATCTGATGATACAACTTCATGAGTCCATATATTCCTTTACAAATCAACTGTTTTTAAATTTAACATATCACCATATTTTAAAAGTTCTCCAGATATTTCATAAGGATTTGCAGTTCTTTCATTTTTAAAACTACAAAGGGCTGTTTTCTACTAAGCTGAATATCTTTGTTCAAATATAAATAAGTAGATAAAATAGATATATCATTAAAATTCTCATACAATTATTTTTTTAAAAAAATCAAAATGTTTCTACTTGTTCAAAATATTACCATCATATCAGAGAGAGCTATTTCTGAATTTAATAAAATTGTGACACTGTTTTGCAGGTCTATATATTGCAGTGCATTAAAAAAGATTTAGATTGATCAGCATATGTCGACATCTCCTTTGCAGCCTTAATCCACCATTTTTAATCCTTTTTGTTAATCAGTGAACATTTATCTTTAAATTTATTATGCATTAATTCATTATTCTTTCAAGTAGAAAATGCATATTTTTTTAATTGGTCATTGACAAAATAACGATCATGGTTCTTTTTTTTTTTTTTTTAGTGAATCCCAAAATAATTTATTCGTACCCAAAACACAATTTTTAAAAGAATTCCATGTCTCATATGACATTTCTGAATATCCAACTAGCAATTTTAGTGATGAAATTCAGTACCCATAAAGAGATAATTCTAAAGAATAGACATAAATTCTTTTGTGAATATGATTAAAAAACTATGTTTAATATAACTATCATTTTAATCTTAGAACATATTTATCTGTGATCCATCTAACAATATGTACAATAAATGCTCATGTATTATAAACTTCTCTAATATTCTGATTCTTAACTATAAAGTAATTTATGAAATGCTATTATTTAGAATATCAATGCATCCATTTTACTTTATAGCCTTTTTTCTGCTAAACAAAGTGTGTGATATTCAGTCTATGTGTTGTGCAGAAACTCAATAGTAGCAGACCAATGAAATTCTCAGCAATAATATCATTATTTCCAAAAAACTTTTGGCCAAAGTTTTTATTCAGCTCACTAGAAGAAAATTTTGATCTTTTAATAGTATTGTAATAATAACACTAACCGAAGAATAAAATTATCTTTCTCTAAATGTAATATTGAAACATGTATACAATATAATGAGGACTTGCAACATTGCACAAAACAAGTTTCAATATTAACAAACAAAATTCTCCATACAGTAGTACCGCTCAGTGCCAACCGGATGCCAGAAGGCTTGTGCATAAAATCTCAATCTAGTGCCTACTCAGGTTGGCGCTGAGTGGCACTACTGTATGAGAGTTTTGCTTGTTTTAATAACAAATATGTGCTAGCATAAGAAATAGTGATATGTGAAGTTTCAATATTATTAGCCTTTCATTAATACAATGAAATTAAATTGAAAGGATGCAAACCTTTCATGCTTATTATAATACTTATCTGACAGCCAATCAGATGTTATGATGGCTATCTGAATAGTGATCAAACCGTAAACACAAGACAGAGAATTTTGCAAGAAAAGGGCAGTCCACCCAATTCTTTGTCTTTCTATATATTTAATCCAGTCTGAAGCATTTAGGTTTGAAAACATAAAGCTTTAAATATCTTCACATTTAACTCACTGAGTCTAAATTATAAACATGCAGCGCAAAATCCTATGATTTACTATGCAGGAGTTTTTAGATGTTCAAAATTGCAGTAACGTATGTAAATAATATTTATTTTATAAAGCACAGATAGTTAGTTGAAATTAAATTGAAAGGCTGCAAACCTTTCATGCTTATTATAATACATATCTGTCAGCCAATCAGATGTTATGATGGCAGTCTGAATAGTGATCATGCCTTTCAATTTAATTTCAACTAATTATCTGCGCTTTATAAAATAAATATTATTTACATATATTAGTGCAATTTATAACATCTAAAAACTACTGCATAGCAAATCATAGGATTTCGCACTGTACGTTTGTAATTTAGACTCGGTGAAGATATTTAAAGCTTCACGCTTTCAAACCTAAATGTTTCAGACTGGCTTAGATATATAGAAAGACAAGTAAAGAAGAGTGTGGACTGCCCTTTTCTTGTAAAATTCTCTGTCTTATGTTTATGGTTTAATCACTATTCAGACAGCCATCATAACATCTGATTGGCCATCAGATAGGTATTATAATAAGCACGAAAGGTTTGCAGTCTTTCAATTTACTTTCAACTAACTATCTGCACTTTATAAAATAAATTAATATAATGAGGAATTCCAAGAATACAAGATATTAAATTAGATTTTACAACAAATCAAACAATATGCATCCTTTTTTTACTGATTTATCTTCTTTTCCAAAAAACTTGTAACTATCTACATGTTCTACTATACTTCCTTGCTATGTTAATTACAAGTGTCAAACTCATTCTATGCATAATTTTGACACCATCTACTCTGAATAAGTACAATAATGATTATCACTAATTATTTATTCGACTAGAGGTTGTCTCAAGTCCTGATATAAACTTTAAACCTCAGTTAAAGATTAATTTATAATTTTTTTAATTTTCACCCCCACACACATGGACGTATTCACATTTCTCTGTTCTCTGTGTAATATCTTTATAATATATTACACCCACACATGGAATTATTCATATTTTTCCAAATCATATAATATCTTTATAAATATATTAAATAGCCTTCACTCTATCACATTCTTTTCAAATCGTATGAATAGATATAATAAGACAAATGCCCCCCAAGATGTATTTCATGCTAAATCAGCACTCATCAGTTGGCCCATATCACCATCTCTCAGGTATATCTTTATATGTACAGTATTTATCAATAGTAAATTGTTACAATTTGAATAACAAATACTAAACTTACTCCATCAATAATTTTAATGCCATCCATTCTGAATAAACACAGTAATGATTATTGCTAATCATTTGTTTAACTAGAGATTGTCTCTAGCCCAAATATAAACTTTAAATTTTAGTTAAAGATTAATGCACCTGATTTTTTTAAATTTTAACTTACACTCAAATGAAATTATTCACACTTCTCTGTTCCATGTAACAACCTCCACTTCATCACACATTCTTTTCAAATCATAGGAATAAAGACACAAATAAAGGACAAACAATCCCAAAGATGCATGTTATGCTGAAATACATTTCAGAGGGCATTTGTCTTATTGTATCTTTATTCCTATGAAATAAAAAAAACATTCCACAACCTCAAATTATCAATGTTTTTGCAAGTTATTGTTTGAAGCAAAGATTGCAATCCATGTGAAAGATTAGAATATCAATTTACAGAAAAGTAAAATAGTATTCTAGATTCACGTCATTTCCAGAAACTTAACAAGTCAATAAAGATTGCACAAACTATCAACATAAATATGACAAATAATCATCATATCAAAAAGTAATAGACTATAAATTAAAAACTGATATAAATGTCATCAGATAATGATTTTTTTTTATATTAGAGGAGTCTGAAACATAGATATTATAGTTTGAGAAACCCACTTAGCAGTTTACAATACTAATATTTGAATGTATATATAAATAAAATAAATTATTAAAAAAAAAATTATGTGTATAGTTAAATTATAAATAAAGATATTTATTGATCTATAGATTTTCAATAATTGATGGTTTAATAAAAAAAATTATATTTAAATAGATAATTACCTTTCTTTCATAGCATCAAATTGTTTATTACTTTCATAATCCAACTGTATGACTCTGGTCAAGGCTATTCTTGATAACAAAAAACATAATACTACAATTGCAATAAAAAAAAAAGGTATATTTTCAAAATTGACATTACTTTCAGAAAACTGAAAAGCAAGCCATATCTAAAATGGTAAATTAATATTTTCATCTATGACACATTTAAAAAATGATAATTTCATCTTCAAAATAGCATATTTCAATTTCACTTTGGAATTTCAAGGATGGGTAAGTTATTCAATAATAAGAGCTACATTTAATATTTTTCATGCATTTTTGAATATTTAAAAGCTGCAGTGGTCACTTTTGGAACTAACTTTCATGGAACCCAGGCCATCAAATGTCAAAACACTTTTTACTGACCAAATAAAATAATAAAATTCAGTTTAACAATTATTTTAACTAATATTATTTTAAAACTAAAAGTTTAAACTTTCAAAACATCAATTTTTTACTTATCTTGAAAACATTTGGACAATAAAACATTCTAATAGTGGCATATACTATATTACTACAGATTATTAACACAAAAGTTTAGGAAAACAGCCAAGAAAATCAAGACTCACACTGTCCCAGGAACAGTTTGACCACTGTTGTTAAATTTGTATGGCATTATCAATATTTGTTAGTTCAAATCATTATCTGAATTAAAACTTTTAAATAAAAGTTTTTATTGGCTTGAGAGTGCTGCACAAGCAAGGTCTAAAGTATATGCCTCCATAACACATTATACTGAATTACATCTTTTCTCTTTTAATATTCATTGACCTTCCACTACAGTCAAAACATTTCACAAATAAAACACAAAAATAAATTACAAGAAGTATAACTAATAACATTAACATAAAAAAGTATACTAGTAATGAGAACAAAATTTAAAATCTAAAATTAATAATGTTTAGACCACATCCATACAATCTTATTTTTTCCTTAATATAAACAGATTATTCATTTTCATATTAATTTGATCGACTTTTATCCAAACAAAACTTTAAAAGAAGTTTAAAGAAAAGATATGATTCTTGAATTTACATCCCAAATACATTTAACATTCACTGACTTTGAATCTTGAATTAAAAACACTAATGCAGATAAGTTGAACTACCCCACTACTAGATAGTAGTACTAAAAATGTGTTTCAGTTTTGGTTTCTCTGAATCACGTATATACACATTCTCACTCTTGTAACAGTTTCTTAAAATTCTTATTATATCCATCTTCTATTTATGCTTGCATGAATTTGTTTGATTCTAATCTTAAAAATTATAAAAAAAATAATAAATAATAAAATTCTAACTATTGTAGGTTTCCTGATGTCAAAAAAGTCATCACATTAGTTATATGTGAATGAAATGGCTAATAACAGTAAGCCACTTACTATGATAATCTGAAATATCTTACACATACCACCAATTCACAACATTGATTAGTTGTATTTTAATATCAATAAAATAAATACATTTAGCCTTAAAATAATTATCATTTATGAAATCTGTTTTATTTATTCATTTATACATAAATTCTTTCTAATTATTCACAAAAAAAGGATATAAAGGATTGCAGTGAAGCCACAATATGTGCTGTCAATATACACTACTTCAATTTTATGCTATCCAAAAATAAACAAAAAAATAAAAGATAAAAATTCATAAATTTTACAATGCAGCATAAATATTTTTTCTGCCTCAGAATCCTTCAACATGATCATATTTATTAATAACATTCCATTGGATAATGTTTGTAGCACATACATTTTATCCTTCACTTGGATGTGATACAGTATTTTGTGTAATAAAATATTTTCTAAGCAAAAAATTAATTTTTTTATAAAATTTAGCAAAATTATTGATTTAGTAGTGGCAGAAAATGCTGAAAAATATTCTCAAATATCAAAAAACAGAAAGTGTTAAGAATTTAACCATAAAAATAATTATATAGATTCTGAAGCCAATCACACTTACACTTTGCTTTTCATTTTATTTAAAAAAAATAAAAATAGAATATACACAGTTTTTTTATTATTTGTACTTTTTTGAGTGAACACATACATGGTTGTGAAAGAATTTGAATAAAATTATTTTTTTGCGGCTAGTATTGTAATGTTATACAAATTTCTACTTTATAATATATATATAAATGTTCTCTTTCAAATCATTTTTCATAATTACATTATTTTTTTAATTTTTGTTTATATTATAATCTTAATTTATATAAGCATACATATTATGTATATATATGGGTGTTTGCATTGACAATATCTTAGACTTGCAAATCAAGACAATATATTCTATTGGAATCAAAGCTTATCAACAAAATATATACAATGTCCATGAGTGGGGCACTTGGAACAAAATATAGCAGATATTATGATTCCACATATTTAAGTTAGGAATGGCACTATTAAAGCATGACACACTGCTCAAATAAGATGCCCATCTCCAATATGTTTAAAACAAAGTAAAAATTTATAATATATTATCTATCACTAAATATCAATTAATTAAACACAGAAGATACACAATAAAAATTAAAAATATTTAACAGAGCTATTAGAGCATTGAGTTAACAAAAGTAACAAAAAAATTATGAATTCAAAACAAGTGATCACAAGAAAATACAATGTAATACATCTATAAAAGATGTAAATATTGGAATATCAAGCAAAACCATTTAAAGTGAATGAGAATCTAATAAAATAATCACATAATTCATCTTATATTTATTATCTGATAATCTCATCACTTCTGAAATAAATAGGTTATTTGTGTCTAATCAATAAATAAACAGATTTTGCAACAATTGCTTTCTTCCAATAAAATAAAAAAAGACTTAAAACTCAAAAACTTATATAAAAATTGGGGTCATTTCCATTGTTTCTTCATACCTACAAAGAAAAGATTGAAGAAAAAAAATTGGTATTATCCTTTGAAAATTAATGAAAATCATCCTGTTTAAAGTCCCTAGATCTCTAAAAGTTAATAATCTAAACAAAGCATTTTATAGCTTAATGACTTAAAATGTGTATAAATAGTAAAATAAAGAGATAGTGACAAAAAAATATTACTGGTCTATATAATCATGAATATTTTTAATCAAGTCAGATATTCATTTTAGAAAATTAATTAAATTATATTTACAAAGTCTTAAACAATAGAAAGACAACTAATGTATAATAATCATTCATGTTTGAAAATGCCATTAAGAACTGTATTTACTGGTGTTATAGTAGCAGTATAAATTCACTTTGAAATGTCAAAAAATTAGTAAATATAAAATAAATGCAAAATATTTATAATTTTATTAATTGCAAGTTCCAGGGGATGTGATCAAGATGATGGCCATAATTCAGTTACTTGATTCATCATAGGAAACATTTTCAGAAGAAGACATTAAAGATCCATTGTGAATTCAGTGTTTGTCCTAGAAATACAAGATTAAATCTAGGGGCAATTTGAATTTAATAAAAAAATGAACACAGTTCTTTTTTTTTTATGAATGATAACACAATAAATTTCTTAAAAGAAAATTTGCAAAAAATGAAAATTGTAAAACTTTAGCTAAATCATCTGGAATGAGATAGGAGATATTGTTTAGATATGTTTGTTTGAAAATAATTTCATTTTAATATTGTAAATAAAATATTAGGCTTCTAGCTTTCATTATAAGTTTTCTTTTTTAAAATAAAAAATATTCAATATTTTTTAAATCTCAGAAAAAAATGGGTGTTCTGTGTTTTTCCTACAGAAAAATATTAACAGCTTATTTATATGCAAGTGTATGTAATAATTATCCTAATTTCAACATACTTTAATGAAGTTAATTGTAATTCAGCAAAAGGGATGAAACATATAGATTTTTTATGAATAATAAAAAACAGAAACACGATTAAATGAACTTAATACAATAAAAGATTTTCTAATCTACTATTTCAGGCTGATGATTGATTTAGAATCTTTAATCTAAATTCCAGTCAGTTTCCATTTTTCAATCAAACTTTGATATAATGCAGAAGGTAAAAAATTCTTATGTAGAAGTTATAAATATCAATTTTAATAATTTCACAAAAATGTTAAAAATTTTTAGTGCCTAAAGATTTTTTCAAAATTAAAAAAATATCTAACATTTCAAGTAAATGGTATGACTATCTCAAGAGTTTCAAAATCATTAAAATGACTCATTTCATGACTTTCCAAAACACTTTTTTCTGTTGCTTCATAATCACATAAATGGCACTTATATACTTTTCTCCCCGTTGACCGATTTTCTTGGATGAAATTGGAATATTCATATTTCTCAATTTTTAATAAAAAGCTATAACAAACAGCCTTACCTATTATGTGATATTGTTTTTGTACTTTTAAACTATCTTCTATATCTATATTATTGTTAAATAAACAATAGTTGGAGTTTTTCTCTTTTACATGAATTAGCTCATGTATTTTGAAATTATATTCTGTATCAGTCTTGTAATTGCACAAGTTGTACTGCAAATACTTTACATCAATATGAGATCTCTCATGTTTCAATAAATCATTTTTCAAAGTAGTTTTATTACTGCATAACCTGCATTGGAAAGGATTTTCTTTTATATGATATCTCTCACAGTTTTTTAAAGTACTTGTAATAGTAGTCTTGAAATTATAATAGAAAGGTTTTCCTTCGCTGTAAGATCTTTTATGTATTTTAAAACTATGTTTAACAAAAGTTTTGCAATCATACAGACTGCATTGAAAAGAGTTTTTAATGAATTTATGTATATTGAAATTACTTTTTGCAACACTTTTGTAATCAAATAAACTGTCTTGGGAGTAATCTTCTTTTGCAACAGTCTTATCATCATACAAATTATACTTCAGTGGTTTATCTCCAGTATGAGTTAACTCATGTCTTCTTAAATTACCTTTCACTGCAGTCTTGTAATCACACAAACTGCAAAGAAAAGGTTTTTCTTCCAGATGACGTTTTTCGTGTATTTTTAAATGGCCTTTTGCAGCAGATTTGAAGTTGCATGAATTGCACTGAAAAGGTTTTTCTCCTGTATGAGCTCTTTCGTGAAATTTCAAATTGCCTTTAGTAGTAGTCTTATAATCACATAGAGTACATTGGAAAGGTTTCTCACCTGTATAAACTAATGTATGTATTTTCAAATTATTTTTTCCAACAGTCTTGAATTTACACAATGTACATTGGAAAGGTTTATTTCCTGTGTGAGTCAATTCATGCTTTTTTAAACTTCCTTTTAGGGCAGTCTTGTAATCACATAAACTACACCAGAAAGGCTTTTCTCCTGTATGAACTTTTTCATGAATGTTTAAACTAACTTTTATAGCAGTTTTGTAATTACACAAAGTGCAATAAAAAGGCTTTTCTTCTTTTTGAGTATTTTCATGTAAATTTTAAATGATGTGGTCCAGCATTCTGGAGTTTAGCTGCTATATGAGTTAATTCATGTCTTTTCAAATTATATTTCACTGCAGTTTTGTAATCACAAAAACTGCACAGAAAAGGTTTTTCTGCTATATGAATTTTTTCATGTACTTTCAAGTGGCTTTTTGCAGCAGACTTGAAGTTACACAAATTGCATTGGAACGGTTTTTCTCCAGTATGAGATCTTTCATGTATTTTGAAATTAGCTTTTGTAATACTTTTGTAATCACATAGAGAGCATTGGAAAGGTTTTTCATCTGTATGAATAAATTTATGTACTGTTAAATTACTTTTTGCAACAGTCTTATATTCACATAAGTTACAATGGAAAAATTTACTCCCTGTATGAATTAATTCATGTCTTTTCAAACTACCTTTTATAGCAGTCTTGTAATTACACGAGCTGCACAATAAAATATTTTCTGCTATATGAATTTTTTCATGCATCGTAAAACTTTGTTTTAAAGCAGTCTTGTAATCACACAAACTGCATTGAAACGATTTTTCTCCTGTATGAATTTTTTCATGGATTTTTAAACTACTTTTCACAGTAGTCTTGTAATCACACAAATCACAATAGAAATGTTTTTCACTTATATGACATCTTTTAACTACTTTTAAACTCTTTCTCATAATGTTACGGAAAGAGCTTTCCATTGTTAATTTGTTTATAGCTTTTCAAATTACTGATCATGATTATTTTGAAAGAATCTTTTAATTTTAATTATTTATATAATTCTAAATTCATTTTTACACAAGTTGATAATTTTACAAGTTTATTTTAAAATAATTATCTTGTCATCTAATATTTTTATATATTATTAACTTTTTCTGAACCATCTGAAGTCTTCATTTTACTATAAATGTCCTTGTTTTTATTTTTACGTCCTTTATTATAAAATTTATATTAGTTAATAAAAGTTTATAACAATAATTTTTTTACAAACTGCACCGATTCAGTTTTTCTTTTCCACATCATTTCATTGGCACATTATTTTATTATTTCTGTCATACTGTGTTAAAAAATATTTTCCCCTCTATAAATATAAATTATATTTATCACAATTTACCAACACAAATTGTTTCAGAGTTTTTATGCCATATATATATATTTGTTATTACTTATTATTTGTTTTATTTCTCGGATCTATCATAATTTTTTATTACTATCATTTTTGTATAATCTTATTAGTGATTTCTTGATGATTTTTCAAATAAAATTAACTTTAATAATAATAAAAGATTTAAATTGGCAAAATTATTTTAACTTGATAATAGATTTTTCAATATATATTTGAGAAGATAAAGAAAATAAAAGTAGTTGCCTAAAGTTTTAATAGCTAAATTGCTCCCAAAAATAAGCATCATCAAATAATAGTTTTAACTGGTTTAGAAATAAAACTATCAATTAAAAATTCAAATTTGTTTGTGATATATAGATGTTTAACATCCTATTAATGATATGTATAAAAAAAATTGGAATTAACCTATCTAAAATTCTAAGCAACTTATCATAATAAATGTGAAATACATCATATCATATTGGAATAATCAGCAATTACTTTATGTATTAAAGCTGACAGCTAGCAACAATTAAATCAATCTCAACTTAAATCCATTTACTGTTTTTTTTAAATTGTTAGATACATATATTTGTATTTTTTAAACAAGTCCATTTCATGAGTAAAAACATTTTTTTTTATAAATGTACACTTCTAATCTTATATTTTTTATATTTACAATATATGCATACTTAAAAAAACCATTACTCTCACATTAACATCATGTTAACTTCACTGTCTTATTTATATTACATCATTTAAATCAAACAACTGTTGACAATTATATTTCTAGATGAATATAAACTCCTCTTTGTTCATCAAGTTGAATGATTTTAGTATTTCTTGATTCATCAATCAGGATTCGATCAACACTGCTCACTACATTGTACACTTTAAAAATTATTGTTATTACATTGAAAAATCTCTCACCATTAATAAGATGTTACAGTATCTGTGCTAAATCATTTTATTTCTTCATAAATTTACAATCACAATTAAGCAGAAATCACTTTCTATATCAAAATGAATGTAAATATTATTTCTTCATCAAATTCATTCTCTAGCAAGACAATCCACTATACTGCATTCTGTCCAAAAACTTAAGATGGTCACATATTTAAAATAGATATTTAAGGTCAAAAAATTTGACAATACTTCATTTCTATAAGGCACCAAATAAGATATCTGGAAATGTTTTTATAAATATCATCCATTGAAGGTATTAATGTATTACATTTGATATTTTAAAGAATCATTGGGATGACCTCATTCAACATGGTACTCCATCTGCTCCAAGCCACATGGTAACTTATTCAGTTATACATGTCACATTTACAACTAATCTAAACAAAAAAAAAATGCAGAGTATATTAAGCAATGCTAATAAAAACAGAAATTTAAACAATAATTAATCTAAATTTATATATACTCAAAAAAGGTATATATAAGAATGAATACTTAGAGAACATTCAATAATGATGTTGAAATGCATACTACAACCCATCAATGGCATCATTACTTTTATTATCTACTCAAGCCAATAATAAAAGTTTCAACAGCCAAAATATATGAATCCAAGCTAACATTCTTTCTTAGCTATATAAGCCTGATTTTAGCTCATTAAGTGTATATTTCATGGGTTATTTAGTTATGAGTTAGAAACATTCATATCGTTGACTTGAATATGCTGAAAGTAAAAATGACTGCTATACGGATATTATAGAGTGCTCCTGAATCATAAAGATAAATAAATATCCATAAAATCAAAATAAACTCTAGAACAGGGATCCCCAACCCTATGCCCGCGGGCACCATGGTGCCCACAGACCATTTTACGTGTGCCACTATCCGAACACGATAAAAAATTATTTATCTGATACAAATAAATTTAATTTTTAAAATTTCTTATAAATTATTGTATTATATTGTAATCAAATTGTAGGGCATACTATACTTTTATAGCATAAAAATATAAACATTAATTATGTTATAATTTTATTTTTGAAATTAATATTTTTTTATACATTATGTGTATTATTAACAATATCCAACTATAAATTTACATTGAAAAAATAAATGGTGCCCACCACCTGGCCGGTATTATAGAATGTGCTTTTAAGTGCAAAAAGGTTGGGGACCCCTGCTCTAGAATATATACATGTGTATTAAATGTAATGGATCAAGTCATATGATACTTTGTTTAATGTTTTTATTTAATGAATGGAGAACCTAATTACAAATTAAAATCAAACAATACATTTATTATAATAATCTGTAAACTATAATTTATCTGGTTATTCAATGTAATAATACTAAAATAATAAATGAATATTATAATAACTGAGTTCACAGCTTTACTGAGGCTTATCATTATAACACAATTTAATATAAATCATCATTTTCATGGACATAGAACAAAAATCTTAATTATAAAGATTGAAAGATGCTATGATGAGTCATTACTAAACACTGTATTTTAAATACTAATGACATGCATTTAAGATTTATAACTAAATAAGACAAATTCCTACTTAAACAAAGCTTAATATTATGGCATAATAATTATAACTTAAAAATGATTAATACACCACTTACAAAATCATGCATCAATTGCAATCACTATTATTATACAGTGTATTAAGCAGAATAAATGTAAAATAACAAAAGTAGCAACACCTAGAATTTAGTGATATAAACTTGGTCTTTCAATTATATCAAATTTATCTATTATATCAAATTATAACATTTCACTGTATTTTGTAAATTATACACAATTCTTTAACTGATTGTTGCTAGTGTTTGTTTAAATGAAACAATACCTGTTTTGCTTAAATATAAGTGTTAATGTATTTATAGATTATAACTAATATAAGACATTATCTGTATATTTTATAACACCCTTGATACTTTACAATAACAAATGGTTTTCTTTCTTAGATATGAATGATTGAAATTACTGACTTAGGACTGATGATTATGGACCTCAACATAGTTGCTGAGATGATTATTGGAATTGAAATCCTAGGAATTTTATCATTATTTTACAATTCTATGACTACAGACATGTTCCATTAATTAATTATATAAATTAAAATTCATGCAATTATATTACAAATCATATATTGTTACATGTTAATTATTATATATATATATACTGTAGTAAAGATTTTCATAATTAAAAGATAAAATTAAGACAAGCTTTAGAGATAACCATGGAAACAATTTTATTAAAAGAATTTTTCATAAAACAAAATCTATCTGGTTGTTGCAAATGTCTAAAACTAATTTTAACTACAGAGAGAGATAAATTCTCCACAGAATCTTTTCAAGTTCCTTGAAGCTCTCTATTGGGAAAATATTACCATAATTTCTAAAAAAAAAAAAAAAAATAGTGAACATTTGCAATCTAGTTATTTCATTCATTTTTATTACTAAAATTTTGATATTATAGATAAACAAAGTTATATATTATCTCCTAATATTTCTTAGATAAATAGCTTCTGAAATGGGGAAAAAAATAAATGGTCTTTTTTTGTTTTTGATGCTATCTGGTTGTTAGAACACAAAAGCTTTAATAATACATATTGTTATAATTTTACAGATATTTTAATATAATCAAAATTAGGAGTGTGGCCTGCATCTAAAAATATGAATACAGATGATTTTTTTGATGAAAAGCATTTATGTGTTCATTAACTAAGACATCTATTTATCTATTTAATTGAGTCATTTAGTTAACATACATAATAAAAATTTGGGTGCTTTGCTTACTTCAAGAGCTATATAAACCAAGTGATTTGCTTTGTATTACAATGTAAACATTGTATAACTTAAGTAGAAAGATGATATAAATCCAGAAATTTGATTATATGACATTCTGAATACTGGAAACCATTTACTTAATTATATTTTGCTTTATTGATGATTTAGTTCTCTTATATTTATATTAACAAACTGCATTAATGTGTCCAGTGTTTAACTTGTGTGTTTCTAACAGTCTATAACGGTCAGGGTGGATCAGAGGTCTCACCGTATCTGCCGAACAGGGTGCCACCAGGCTATTGGAACCTGGAAAATTTATATAGTAGGCAGATACACGCTGTTAAAGATCCAACTTTTACATATATATTTTATTATGACCGTCAGCCCTAGTCAATAGCCCATGGAGTAGCAGAGGTTTAAAACATATTTATTAAAAAATGCACACAGAGAGCATACCAATAGCTCAAACAAGCTCTTAATTAATAAGTGTGGCATGAGAAAATATTTAAAATCTCTATCCAGAACACACTCATCTCCAAACCAACTGGTTTCGAGCTTATGGATCACGTCAGTGGAGAGCTAGAATATTCGGACACTAGACCTAAAATATCAACTCAAAAAAAACAGCACTTATTTCATATGTATATTTAAGAAGAAACTCTGAAATTTTCAGACATGAAAATGTCTTTAAATCCAGCTATCTAACTTAAATAGCTACATGGGACTGAACTAAATTCAGATCTACCATATTCTAATTAGTCTCAGCATAGCCAAAGCCTTGAAGGTAAAATTATAATAATTAAAAAAGCAAGTCATATATAACATGACGTTAAGAGCTTGTTGGAGCTATTGGTACGCTCTGTGTGCATTTTTGTAACTACACGCTTATTAAAAGTAACGTCATGTTATATATGACTTGCTTTTTTAATTATTATCATATTTATTAAAATATATTTTTAATAAAGATTAAAAAAAAAAACTAGATCACTGCCAGTACTATTAACACAAAAGATTTTATTCACGTATATATAGGTGACAACACACAAACTTGAAAAATAATTACTGTAAAAAAATTATGCTTTATGTTTCATTATTATTATTATATATTTAACTTTAATTTTTTTTTTATCTTAGAATGTTGAGCATAGATAGGCCACCTAGACAATGCACTTAAAAGATTTTCAAAACATTTGACTCCAGGCAAAAAGTCCGCAGCCACACCAACGCTCGCTTCCCGATATATATCCGCAACCAATGCAATGTGAACATGTTAGCATAAAACCATGATGACAGGAATGTGCATCTGACAGCATGATATTACTTGAAGAACATGACCTTCATTCAGTACAGGAATGTATGTCTATCTGGAGAAGGAATCATGCATATAAGATAATAAAGAGAAAACACTACATATGGATGGGAGAGCGGTCTGTCTTGCCAACTTATAGTCCCTATCCATAGAGATGAAATGGGTTAATGTCGTGGGAAGTACTCCATGTCCATTTCAATGCCATGACTACCTCTTTGGGGTCATGCATTCAGTTGGGCACGTTGCCCTGTATGCTAACACACTTCACATTACACTGATATAAACATCCATATATCCCTCCAACAGCATTGACACAACTACAAAACAAATAGTCCGAAATCAAAAACCCTTTAAACTAACATATACTTAAATGAGTCTAAGCAACCATCTACACCCAACTTAAATTTAAGTCAATTTAATAATTTACTTTATTAAAAAAATATTTAGTTTAGGGTATTTAACTTATTTTAAAATCATACATTGTATTCAACTTAATTTTTTTTTACATCAAATAATATATTTGACCTATTTTTAGAATCTAATAATGCACAAATAATGATGCCCATTTGCTTTTATCTTTAAATTTATGTTTGCAATTGCAAACCCCTACCCTATTACAAACAGATCCCATACTAAGCATAAATTAAAAAAATATAATACATATTTTAAAAAGATTAGTTTAAATTTTAGATAAGACTTTAAAATTGCTAAGTTTATAAAAAATAAAGTTCAGATTTGATCAAGAGAGAAAGTCTACAGTTCATATTTAAAGAAAATAAAGTTCGGAGATTTTAAATTAAAGAGAGTTTTTAGTTCACTTTTATTCTTTATAATTTATACTTTCCTTTCTCCGGGCTCATTCTTTCATGATAAAGATTTGAATTTATGCAAAGGCCATTTCTTGCGGATGATGACGATTTATGAAGACTTAGACGTTTTATAAAAACGGTTCCAGTGGTTCGATCCTGGGATCCGTGGAGATGGAGGCTGCCTTCAGCTGGCCGAACCGAGAGAAGCGCGATTAAAACATTACATTTTTGGTAACAGCGACAATAACTTTTTTGAATTTTTTTTTTTTCAGCAATGACAAACGAATTCAAAATTCTAATCTTCTAATTAATTATTTCTTTTGAATTTTTCCTCTTATAGTCCTGAAGCGTCTTATCTAGGAATGCACGGATCCATCGGACATTAAGTAGATTTTCCTCTGTGGTCTGTGTATATATCTTGGGCGGGAAAAGCAAGTCTTTTGTTTCTATTTCTCGACTCTTATCTATTTTGTAATAATCTTTTTAATGGTCATTTTGCCCTAAGGATCTGTTTGTAACATTATTTTTGTTAAAAACTTTCTTCGTTATTTTTAAGATTAAAAGGTTTTTATTATATTTATTTAAAGATTAGAATCTTTGCTTCGATTCTATAATTTTTTTAAGCTTATTTTATTTCAATATTTAAATTAAACTTATTAAGAAATTAATAATTCATTATTTGTGCATTTCGAACGTCTGTGCTTTTAATCCATTATTAGATATTTACATAAAAAAATTTAAGTACTAAAATTTAAATGTAACATATATATATATATCCCATTATAAGTCTTAAATGTAAAGTTTTAATTTAATATTATCTTTTTAACTCATGTGGTTTGACTTTTTTTTACTATTATTGTGATTTTTCTTATTAATTAAAATGCACTAAGATTATATCACATGTAACTAGAATTTCATAAATTAAGCAGATTTTTATTAACATCTAATCATGGAAAAGAGTGGAAAAAAATAATGAATATTCAAATTTCCTTAGAAATAGTCATTCATTTAACTATTCAAGAGTGTCAGATTTATTGTCAGCATCTGTAGTACTTTCTTTACATTGAAAGTTGAGCAATCAGCAAACTAATATTCTACATTAATCTCTATGGAAATAAGAGAAGTGTAGGATTCAATTTATTTATTTTTGGAATCCTAAAATAGATAGATAAGTTGTTTCAGAAAGGCAGATAATGTTCTAATTGTATTTCTCCCTCCTATGTTGCTGGTTTGGAATATGAAATTTCAAAATAGGGTTGGAAGATAAATGTAGAATGAGAAATCTTTTGAACATTTCTGAAATGAAAATTATCACATAAGCATTTTCAAATCATTTTGATATTTAATTTAATAGAGCCAATTATTAAAAAAAATTATTACTTGTTAAAAAAAGAAATAATTAATTTATCCCCACTGGTTAATAACGAATCTTAATTTAAATCTTAAAAAAGAAATAGTGAAATGTGTAGAGATAAAAGAAATTTAAAGATTTTCAAAATTAAAATCATAGCATATAAGTGTCTTAAAATTACTTAATAATTTAATCTAATAAGCTAATATTTTAAAGAATTCATTTTTGACTTTAAATTATTAAATAATGTCATCAATTGCTAACAGTCAATATTAAGTTAATAAATGAATAATGAAAAAAAAATATTAAAGTAGAAAAATACATTTATTATTATAATTTTATTTGTAAGTTGTAAAAAAAAAAGAATATTGTGAAATATCAAAAAACATTTTACATGTAATATTAAATTATATAAAACCATCACTACCTTGTTTCTTTTGCTTTGACAGACTTATAAATATAGTAATAACACGTATAACTGACATACATTCAAATTTGACATTTGGATCTTAGAGCTCTTTATGGAAAGAATTTAACTGTAAAATATAGTGATGTGTTGAGATTTATGGACTAGAATATAATTTAATTCTGGAAAGGATGGGGGAGAAGTTACATGCAGAAAATTGATAGATTATGTTATTCAAAAAGAATAAAATAGATAAAAGTTGTTCAGAGTTAATAATAATGATTATATTAATGTTTTGTTACTTTATCTTAGGTTTTTTTTTTTTTTTTTGTTATGAAGTGGAACATATTCTTGAAAACTTATTTTTAACTTTGGTTGATTTTATCATTATTGTGTTAAAAAAAATTAACTGTATGTAGGTTTAAACTTATTGATTCAATCTATGTATATGATGTACTAAAGATATCAACAATTCATAATAGCAAAGTATCAATATAAAAGTATCCATTACAAGTGAAAGCCAAGTATAATATATATATATATGTTCATGGACTTATTATAATCTAAATAAAATGAAGTGTGACTATTTCCATGTAATAAACTAGAGATATGATTAGCAGTAGTATTGCTATGAAAACCATTAATTATCATTACAGAACTAATTCTAAATTATTTTGTTGTAATAGTGAATAAGAGCTTTTTTGTCTTGAGTTAAATTAGAAATAAAAACGGATCCCACAAAGGTCCCTTTTCTATATCTCCAAGTTATTGTATAGATTAGTTATATATATGTTCTAATGATTTGAATGAGCATGTAAATAATTTACAGCCTACCAAATACATAATGTTAAGAATATAAACCTATTCATAGAAAAAACAAGTACAAATACATTATTAAGATAATTTTTTATCAGACAAAATAGATTAATATTGATACAAAAAGATTGGCATTATTGTTTACTAAAGTGGGACAACTGCATACTATTAATGAAAAACTATTTCTATCAGCTATAAATGAGATAATACCCAAGCCAGCATCTGATATTATCAAGAATATTTATTTGAGCAATAATATAGTATAGATAGATAAAATAACTCAAAATATTAAAGATTTATTTGTATTTAAAAATATCCCAGTTCTCTATATACAGATTAAAGAATCGATATCAGAAAATAAAGCTTTACTGTGAGTATCTGTATGCTTAATAAAAGAATAAAAAAACATGCCAAGAATTATTTGTTAATAATCTTCAAGCTTTATAATACAGGAGAATTGATATTTAATGCACTGGAAGAGTTTTTTAAAGAAAAAAAAATCCATCAAATAATATCAGTAATACTGAAGCATTATGAGAATTTTCTTGCATATTAAAAAAAAAAATAGTTCCAGATGTATTTACTGTCTACTGTATCATTCATTATCAATATCTAGTTGCCTAAAATCTGAATGATTGCTTTCATATGTCATTCTATCACTAAAGCAACTAATAAAATCAGAAACAATTCATTGAATGACAGACTGTTCAGACAATTTTGTGTTAAAAATGAGTTCAATTACTTGCTACTTCATATAAAAATATTGATAATCAAAAGTGACTGTTTATTTGAGTTTTGTAAACTCTTTGATTCAGTATTAGACTTCCCCAATAAACAAAGACAATACATTACAAGCCAATTTGATTAATTCCAAAAATGAGCTAATTTGACAGATTTGTTTAATAAATTTAATGATATAAATCTACAGTTCCAAGGTGATAAGTTGAACATAATCAAAACCAACAGCTTATTTTCATATTTGTGACAAAATTTCTATCCAACAAAAAAAATTTGGATGAGGGGAATTCAACCAATTTTTAAATTTATCAACAGTAGAAAAATATAATGAAGACTCACTCACCTATTATAAACATTCGTGTGCTTTCCATTCTGATTTTAATCAGTGATTTAATGATATTCTTAAATTCAACATATTGTTATTAAATTTTGGATCCTTTATTGAACATAAACACAGAAGAATCTTCAAAATTACAAGTAAAGATAAAAACAACAACAAATTAGAAATTGAAATTCAAAGACAGCTATCAACAGTTCTGACTGCAAAAGCAGCTATCTACACTTTATAATGAATTATGAGCTACAAAACAAATTTTTCATCACATTTGCCACATTATATTTAGTGGAACTTGAATTTCATTTAAATACAAATCAGTTCCAAACATCAATAAATTAATATCAGAACACCAACTTTATCCTTCTTATTAGGATTATTTTTAATGCTATTCATGATTTTTATTTTAATATTATCTTTTGTTACCATAATTTTCTGAATGGAATGTGAACATTATTGTTGATTGATTTTAAAAATTAATTTTATAATTTAAAGCTTAAAGGTGTTTTATTTATATTTTTCTTTATTATGTTATAAGATGTATATAGAAAATATAAATACATAAAATTTAAAATGTAAATCATCACTACATTTTTCTATTTGTTCATTTGAAGAAAATAGATTTCCAAAAGGACACTGAATAATTTTTTCTCGGAAGTGGAGCAATAACCCAAATAAATTTGGAAATCTCTGAATTAAATTATTAGTTTTGAATTGTTAACTGATAATTAAAAAATAAAATCAAACTAAACAGCAGAGTCAATAAACTTTTTAAAACAGATCGGATAGAAAAATTATGTTGTTACATCAACCACTCCAACGATCATTGTTATTTCAGTTTTATTTTTAAATGTGCATATTGATTTATTGTACTGTGTTTAGCTTTACTTGCATTCACAATTAAAATATTTAATTAAATAAAACATATTTTTAAAATTAAAGTAGTGAATTCTATATAAAAATTCTAAATACATCCCCATCTCATAATTTTATTAAATTTCAGAAATTATCAATTTTTTTTTAATAAATAAAATAGAAGCAGTAATGTATTATCTATGGAAGCAATGGATTCACCTTAAGATAATGACTATTTGCTTTGGTTTTTTTGTATGCCATTTTCATATTTAACATATTTTATAAGTTTTTTAAATTTTAATAGAAAAAAAAAAATTATCAAGTATATTATTTATCCTAGCGGATTTGTTGAATAAACTAGTACATTCAGTATTTCCACAGTAAGATATTCTGATATTTTTCCGCAGTAGCACTTTATTTATTTCTGCCACACATATATATAAGGATTAATAGAAACAATTTTTGAATTAAATTTACACAAAAATAGGAAGCTATACCAGAAAACACTACATGAACATGATAGTGCAAAGATATAATAATCTAGAAATTATTTTTTCTCTCCATTCCCACAATTGTTATGAATTATATACTTGTTCTATATTTAGCAAATATATAAAGATAAGTTAATAAAAATTTACAATGTGTATTCTTTTTAAATATATAAATAGCCATAATCATAAAATATCTGTAAAAAATATCTAAATAAATTCTTGAATTAAATATTACATTTCTGATAAATAAAAATGTTTTATTTAATCATTGCTTTTTACTTTTCCATGTTATAATACAAAAATGTTACAGAAATTTTAAAAATATTTAACTGGTATTTAATTTTTTTTTTACTGAATATAATTTTACACAAATATAGAAATGATGCATTTTTTTTGATAAATATAGAAAACTAATCTTAATAAATGTATTATATTCTAAATATTGAAATCTATAATTAAATAACTAAAAGCCAAATGACAAGGTAACATATAAAAGTAAAAAAAAAAAGAATTGATTTAATTTTAAATAAACTAATTTACAAATATTATTTCATAAATAATTAATTACCAAAAAAAATTCAATTGTTTCCCCCTCCCTTTAATCTCAATACACACCTTTGAATAATAATAATATTTGATATGTCAATCATTTCAAAACAACAAAGCATTAAACATGATTATTCACGAATGAGTAGACCATTCTAATTTAAGAAGAAATAAAAATTAAAAAAAAAGTTTTTATTTACATAAATGTATTTATAAGTCAAAAATACATTAAAAAATACACAATTTTTTTTCAGACTTCCCCCCCAGTTTTCACAAATAAAAACTGTGGGTAATCATGTTTCAAAATTTATAAATCAGATCCTCAATGAATCATACCCACTTTCTTGTACAATGATAAATCCATTCAAAATAAGCATTAGTTGAAAGTTTATTTAAATGATTCTGTGGAAATATGATTATGAATTTCTGAATATAATCATTTTAATGCTTTTATTTGTAAACGCTTAAGAAAATTTATGTTTCACTTTTTAATGCATTTATTTGAAACAAAACATTTCTTTAAAAAAAATTCATATTTTTTATTTTGTAGTTTTATAGAACTTCAGAAATCAGGAATAAAAAAACTTCAGACACAAATTAATACTGCTAAATGACAATACCACAAAGACTACTGAATGCCATATAAAATTAAAAATTCAAATTTTTAACTAATTTTTTTGTTAAAATTGTTTGCAAATTCTGAATTACTATATTGTCATTGGGAATGTAGCAATAACTATATCAGAAATAAGTAAAAATTTAGTTATAAAATTTTACAGAAAAAAAAAAAAAGTTAAATAAAAGTATATATAATAAGAATGAATTAGAAATACTTTGTGTGAAATTAAAAGATGGAAAGGTCACACAGACACAAACTGAAGTCACAGTTAGAGAAGAGCTGACTAAGGCTTCACAAAACTCCAATGACTAATCATTGTATTAACCTAAATAATTGAAAATAAGCTAAATAAAAATTGAGAAAAAAAATAATTTAGTTACAAATTAAAAATGTCAATAATTATTAGAAAATAACTTTTTTTCAATCACAGCACATAATTTCAAATTTAAATATTGTACCTGCTTTAATAAAATAAGAATATGTAATTAAAGGCATTGAAAGCAAAGAAAATTATTGGGTTATATAACTTCAAAAATGAATCTAACAAAGCCTAAGGAATTTGCAACAATTTAATATACAGTTGAAAGTGTTTCTCTAATAATTTAAAATATAATTTACTACTATAATGAGAAATTGTAAAATTAAAATTTAACATTTCATTAAAAATTTCAGTGAAACAATCAACTAGTATTTTCAATTAAAGCTGCCTGTCATTAAAAACATTAGTATGTATTGTGTAAAACATATAGTACAGATAATAAATAAATACTATATATTTATGAGTTGAAATTATATGTCGGGCTCTTTCAGACAAATAATATAAATGATAAATGTACAAGCAACAAAATTGTACCTTAATATAATGTTCCCTGCGTGAATAAATATAATCGCGATAATAATATCTAAATAGATTTTAAATAGTCTTCCCCACTAGACTGAAAAAATCTCTTCACCCTAAATAGTATCAAAATCACCGTATTTTTATAGCAAAATATTGTTGTAAAGTTAACACAAAAAAAAAAACGCAGACTGCAGTAAATACGCCGATTCTTTTGATTGGTCCTTTCATATAATTAATTTTTAATTTCAACAACTGCCAATCATACTCAAAAGGGATTTTAATCAAAGTTCTATAATTTTATTCCGTATAATCATCAGAGAATTTGGAATATTTATTTTAAACGTTAAGCGATTGGTTTGAATTTTAATCACCTCCACCCCTCTAAAATTATTTTGGGGTTTTATTTTATGGACGTCATTGGTTTTACAAATAAATCTTCAGCCAAAAATAAGTAAAAATCATATAATTATTTTTAACTTTTATCAATTAATTGCAAAATGACTACGAGCATAATTCAGTTTTTCTGAACTATAATTTTTTTTGCCTGAAGATTTATGATGATGGCATTTTAGTAGAAATTAAATGTTGGACTATTTCCATTATCTAATATTAAATGTTTTTAGAAAAATTCAAACTTTTCAAATACCTTCAACTATTTATAAGAGTACATAGATTAGTATGTAGGACAACATTTCGAGTAGTAGTCTTCTCTTTACTTCGGAGGTTGCAGACTGACAAGTGTCAACACTAATATTGGATTCAAACCTAGACATATCCCTTCAATTAAACAGGATAAAATCAGAACAAGAACAAAAATTGAAATTCTTAGATGTTCATGTGATAAGGTTTCCTCTAGCAAAATCAAAACTACGATTCACAGAAAAACCATCTACACAGTAAAGCACTTATCATATATATACATCCAACTACACTAAAAAGACAAAACATGGAACTATATTTTCACTATAGAACAAAGCAAAAGAAATTTGTCCAGAAACTAATGATTTAGAAAAAACAAAGACCTTCATAGAACAAACTCGTGAAGAGTGATTATTATCAGCTGTCATTAAAAAACAAATACAACAAAAACATTTATTAAAAGAAAAAAGTTTTTTTTAGTTCAGTACTATAATATCATAATCTCATCTTGCCTTTCAATAATGGATTAGTCCAGATCCCATCTTATCTAGATCGGATGGATCATTCATTGCTTTAAAATAACATTTGTATAAATAGATACCACACAGCCAATGGCAAAATGGGTCAATAGGCAATGATGCTCATTGAATCCAAATGTTTCCATTAGGGATGGGAATAGGACAAATAGTATATCTCTACATACCAGGAATAATAGACACACTAAAAAAAATCTGCAATGAAATATAACATCAGGACAGGTTTCCAAAACTATATCATGCTATGATGTATCATGATGACTACAAATCCTAAACTTGAATCACTGAAAAACAAAAATTACATCTATGAAATAGCATATGAATATTGAAGAATGTATATTGATGAAACCAGTTGGTCAATGAAAATCAATTTAAAAATAAACTGATAATTAGATAAAAAAAAAAAAAATACCCAGATATATCTAAAGTAGAGATAATGTATGTATCAATGAACATGTGTTTGAGAAAATACAAAAATAATGGATAGAGAAAAAAAAATATATCAAAAAAAATTCAAAGAAGTTGCTTGATATTGAGAAATAACTCCATAAGTCAACCTAATGTGATTAATTCATAATGACTGGAAGCCACTAATTAACTTTGCTCTGAGGAAAAAGTGGAGTAAACAATAGGGCCTTTGAAAGAATAGTATAGTTGGTTAGAATGACATCTTAAATTTCAATATTTATGAATAATAAAGATCCATACTAACACCTGAAGAAGGGAATAAAATAATATCATTCAAAACATTATTATACTAACTTAGAGTTGAATATGTTTGAAAAATTTAAATAAACTTTGAATTTTTCTAAAATCATTTAATATTAAATGATGAAAATGGGCTAACATAATTATATAATTTATTTTAATTCTTTTTTCCACATCACTATAGCATACTTCCTTACTTCATCCATCCATCTTACACATAATCTCTTTCTTGACTTTTTATAATCTCTTGACATTGAATAAGAATTCAATTGTTCATCTATTGCCATATTTTATAGCAACATGTTAAATCCAACTTTATTTTAGATTCTTATCAACAATACTGTCACTCACATGTTTTTATTCCCAGCATAATTCATCCTATAATTTTCTGTGATCTGAAATTCTTATATTATTCTTTTATTAAGTATCCAAGCCTCAGATCTTTATTTAAGCATTGATAAAACATCTTATTTAAAAATCCATTTTCAAGCATACATTTTCTTTTAATACCAAATAATTTCTTCCAAAAGCATTCGATCTAAGTTTAAATAGTTGATTAATTTCATTTATTGCTAATACTCAGACCAAGGAATATATAAAATATATAATATTGTGTAGGATAAGTCAATTGCTGTGAATAAAAACAAAATGCAGCTACCTTTATTCATGAATATTGGTCCACACTAAGATTATATAGAAGTAAAATAATGTTATTTCATATATCAGTAAAATATATTGAAAATAATAGTTGATAAACTATTGTCATAAAATGAATATGCATAGTAGCTTTAAAATTGAAATACTGTATTAAAAAAAAATTTATTGAGAAATAGCTCAAAGAGAAATTGCCACCAAAGTTGATAAAATATTATCATGGTTATGGAAAGTACTCATCTGCATATTTATTCTCTTTATTCTGGAAAAGAACATGACATATAAGTATGTAATATAAAAATATTTATATAAAAAAAAATAATAATAATAATAATGAATATATTTGCTCACTGGCAAAATACTCTTCATTACATATGCATATTTGCTATTTACTGTTATCCCAAGTCATAGTTTATATATATTGAAACAATCAGATCTGCCTTTTCTTCTGTTTCACCTACTATATACTATAGTAGTATTTATTTTGTATACCTATATCCAAATCCTCATATATTATATTAATATTATGCTAAAATCATGGTAATTTTAAACCTAAATATACTAGTTGTGTATGTGTGCATATATTTAGCATACAGTATAAGAAACGGATGTATATTCAGTAAATACGCACATATATATTTCTAGTAGTTAAGTAAATGGAAAATGCTTTGTATGTGTAACAAGAAAACTACATATATACAGGAAAGAATAATGTTAATAGAATTAAAACATTAGAAATTTCTTTATTTAGAATATTTATTCTAAAAATTAATATTTGAAATTATTATATTTCTGCATGTATCGCTAAATTATATAATTGAGTTGCATATATAATAAAATGTTTTCCATCTTTAGATTTGTTTTTCTAAAAAGGATAACTTCATAAAATTTAATCCTTCTCACTGAATTCTGAATTATTTAAAATTTTAAAAGTAAAAATAGATTTTAAAACCAAGTATGAATAAATTAACCTGGCCAAGCGAGAGAAAACCCACCTGTAAAAAAATCAATGACAGCAGGGATTCCACGATTTCGGAGAATACAGCGAAGTAATTAGAAAAGCAGATCTGAAATTACTAAGATGGGATGGGGGGGTGAGCTAGTATATAAGTTGCTTTAGCCATCTTTGATTCACTTAACTTATTCACTTATTCAGCATTCATTCAGTTCAATTCATCTAAAGTATTTTATAAATTAGTAATGATGATGATGATGGGCTAGAAAGGGCAATTCCTTTGCTTTCTGGACCCACGATAGTCTACATGATGTGGAGAAAAGTGAACAGGAAGCCGATGCTACCCAAAGAAACCCTCAAGATGTAGCCAACTTGCCAGAGCAGAGAAACTTAAAGCGGTAACAAATCTCCATCCATCTAAAGTTAACTTTAATCTAAACTTCGTAAATCCCAAATCTTGCCTGATTTATTGATTTATTTCTGATTGCTTTAATTTCAACTTCTATATTTTATTCCGGTTTATTAAAACTGATTTAGTTTTAACTTGCTTTAATTGATTGATTCCCAATGATTTATCATAACTGATTTATTGTGTATAATTCTAAAGGATTTATTTAAATGATAATTATGTTTTTGAAATTATTTTACATAATTTAGCCTAATAAGAATATTTGCTTTTATTAATAATTCTCGTAAATGAGTTAAATCTATAGTAAACTGAATCAATCAATTTTAAGCTAATTTTGTTTCATTTCCCTTTTTAAACTAAGCCAAATAAAGCCAAATTTCAGATTTCACTTACATGAAAGCTTATCTCTAAAATTATGTTTCTTTTATTTAAATCTATGCCAAATGTTATTATTTTCAATTATGTATTTGTTTAGGATATATTTGTTCAGAATGGAGTTTTACTCTTAGTTAAATCATTAGTGAGAAGCGATTAGATATTCTCACGCACATATATGTAATTTCGCATTTATTAATACACAAACAAAACTTTCTGAAATGGATAAAATAAGTCTTATTTAAGACATAATTAAAAGCTTACAGCAGTTTGCTTCAAACATCATATTGAATTAATATTTAGCTGAGGTGATGAAATACAGCATAAAGCTAGAATTTAATATCGTAATTATCCAAGATATGCTGTAATCCTCCCTAGAATTATAAATGCCTATATAGATAGCTTAGCAAATTAGATTCATAAGTTTTCTTTAATAGCATAATTATAGATGCTATATAATGAACTGATCTATGGTAGTTTCATGGAAGGAAACTTGTTTAGCATCCTATTTTATTATATAATGTAGTCAGCGGGGCAAATGGGTCCTTAAGAAATGTTTAGGCATACATACTTGTTGCTGTACATTATATTCTTATGGGCATATGTTTCAAGGGCTATCCAATTACTCTTAGTTTGGACAACTATATTCTTCAGATGGGCGTAGGTTAAGAGTCACCCCATTCAGCATACTTAGAACTGGAGCATAAGGATCCAGCAGATTAAACTAGTTGTTCGATCACCCGGACTAAAGGTCTCTATTTCACAGCAATGGGTACGGTGTTAAGGGAACCGGTACTAGGTACAAATCCCATGAAAAAGCACACATTCAAGATGCAGGGACTCAGATTGTATATTTTCTATACGCCTTGGTATCTGAAGTCTGACTGCCAATCATCAGTTCATCCCACCATAATAATTGTATATTTCAGCTTTGATCTGAATCAGAATCTAAATTTTATAGGCACGTAAGCTATGTAGAAAATATATTGATTAATTCGCGTTTAATAAAATATTCTTTATAAATAATAATAATCACTTCTGCTAGCTCTAAAGCAAATCTAAATCCAAAATTATAGCATAAACTAGGCATAGATCATCGTGAGCAAATTAAACTAAATTTATAAAATAATAATAAGGTTCATGAAACTGTAACTCAGTAAACCATAAATCTTTATCACCTGTGAGCAATACATATATATAGCAAGTAAAATAATTTAAACAATTTGTAACCAGAAAACTAAAATCACCTGCGAGTGATTTGAAACTCTATATATATGTAAACCAAAACTACTTGTAATCCTTAAAATCATTACTTGCGTGTGAACCAAAACTTAAATGTTAATAAGTTGTAATCCCTAAAATAATCCTCTGCGAGTGAGACAAGCTATATAATCCTATTATAATTTTATTATTTCATTTATTAATTTTATTATTTAAATATTTGGCTTTCATTAAATTACTTTAAACTTTAACTTCTGATTAGTGTTTCAATCTTGCTCATTGTTGTCATTATTATTCATCATAGAGTCGTCATTACTATTATCATCTGTATCATTGTTATTAATTATCGAATCATTGATTAATTAGCTATTAGTTATTAAGAATCACAATCTGTATTTAGTAACTATGCTCATGCCTACACCTATATATAGCTATATTGTTAAATATGCCAGTTTCCTATAGTCTTATGTTTTACCGATGTGCTACTGCCGGCACGCGATTAAGGAAAATACTGTTGTGACCTCATATATGTCATCCGTAAGGTAGTAAATCTTTGAGTGTTGATAAAGGAACTGGGGCTAGATTGGACAAGGGGTCTCAACAATCTCATTTCGATCGGTCTTGGGATGATTTACTAAAACTCTGAATTTTGTTGCGCGAATGTACAGATTTGATCGTTACAATATTAAAGATACAAACTCGTTATAATGATTTATTTGTTGCTAATTTGTTTTCTCTATTGGTTTTTCTTAGTCTTGTATAAGATTAATATCTATCTTCATTTTTGTATGAATAAAGTGTGTTAAATGGTTGTTGGCCTAGAAATCAGCAGAAGTCTCATAATCATACAGAACAATAAGTTTTTTTTTTCTAACTAAAGAAAGATAATTAATTTATAGACACACAATCTATTGTATTGATTTATTTTGTTAATAAATAAATTGAGAACAAAAATGATTACACTATAAATAATTTTAAAGAAGAATTAAAAAACCATATCTCTCGGGAGTTCATAAAACGTTCGAGAAGCTAGAAGTTACAGATGAGAATGGATCCGATAACTTTACACATAAACAATGCTGGGCTTAAATTTTGTTACATTCTTTTCTTTAAAATAGTATATGTTTTCCTTCTTTTTTTTTCTTAGAATTAAATGTGTTTTGTATTTGATAGTACATTAAATACCAAATTTTTCATTAATTATAAAAAGATAATTAAATAGTTTATTAAAATAATGTGAAGAAGAGCAATTTTATGCATATCTATTTCATGAAAAAATAACTAATCAGAATGAAAATGGTTATTATACTCTGTGGCATTTTTAAATAGAATATTAAAAAAAATAATTTCTTATTACCTTTTTCCATTCTACAAACTTTAACATTTAGTTTTTGTCTATCAGAATTGTGATTATAGCAAGTTTTTTAAGTCAATATGAAAGAAAAAAATATTTTATCAGGCAAACAGGGCTATGGACAACAGCTAATGTTATAGTCAATGTTCAGATAGTTTCTGCCATTGCAATTTGTACTCAGTTCTGGGCTTTTTTAATGGAAAACTTAAAGCACACTTTCTTGTTTTATATTTGTTAATTTTTTTATTTGTATATGTAAATATTTGTAATAACTTTTAAATATCAGTTTGCAGTAAGATAAAATTTCAATCTGATTACAATTTACGAACATTACAACATAGGGAGTTATTTTTATTAAGAAAATGATTTCTAACTCTCATATGACAAAAAAATGTATAACAATATTAGTAATTTTAAATAATTGACAAATTTTCTAGAGAAATATGAAGGAAAAAATTTATTTAATTCATTTCTTTATAAATCCAATCTGTACATCTTATTTTAATGACATTTGCAATTTTTTTTTTTGTAAAAAATATTCATATAGTTTATTATTTTGTACTAATTTTTTTATTTATATATTTTTATTACTTTTATTATTTAAATAAGTCAATTATTTTATATAGCGTGATGTTTTTTTATAAACTGTAATATTTAAACAGCATTAAACTGTTGCACATGTGCTTTGGATTTTAACTATAAAATGAATGAATACTAACACTTCAAACACATGATAAAGTCTTTGGAAAAGATAGAATGGCTATCTATCTTTTCGAACCCAAACACTTTTGTATGGGCGAATCTTAAGTGTTTGAAAGTGAAAGCGTGAAGATATTAAATAATCACTTTAAATTACCTTTACATGCTTGAATGAATGACACTTGTGAAATTTACTAGAATTTACGATACATCATTCTTATTTGAAATTAAAGGTATGTAAATAAGTCAATTATTTTATATAGGGTGATGTTTATAAACTGTAATATTTAAACAGCATTAAACTGTTGCACATGCGCTTTGGATTTTAACTATAAAATGAATGAATACTAACACTTCAAACACATGATAAAGTCTTTGGAAAAGATAGAATGGCCATCTATCTTTTCGAACCCAAACGCTTTTGCATGGGTGAATTTTAAGTGTTTGAAAGTGAAAGCATGAAGATATTAAATAATCACTTTAAATAAGAATGACATATCATAAATTCTAGTAAATTTCACCAGCATCATTCATCCAAGCATGTAAAAATAATTTAAAGTGATTATTTAATATCTTCACACTTTCACTTTCAAACACTTAAGATTCACCCATACAAAAACATTTGGGTTCGAAAAGATAGATGGCCATTCTATCTTTTCCAAAGACTTTATCAAGTGTTTGAAGTGTTAGTATTCATTCATTTTATAGTTAAAATCCAAAGCACATGTGCAACAGTTTAATGCTGTTTAAATATTACTTTTATTATTGTAAAAATAAATGGTACTAATTTAGAGTCCCCTCTCTGCTATTTTAGTTTCTAAGGAAAGCCCCAAACCCATTATTGATACAAACAAGCACTAAATAAAGTCAGATAACATGGAATGGCATAGCGTTCCAGTTATTTTGACCATTCATTAAAAAATTGCAATTTTTATCAAAAATTTAAAAATAAACATAAATTTTGTAGACCCATGCTTGATCGAAAAAAAATCAAATATCTCTAGAATTCAAAATATCAAATATAGTAAAATTTAGAAAATTTCTAGGTTGAAAATAAAAAGCAAAACTCATGTGACCAAAAGATCAAATTATTGCCACAATCAAATAAACATGCAAATTTTTTAGAACTATGTTCAATCAAAAAAAAATCAAATATCCCTAGCACTTTTCTTGTTTTAGCTTAGGCAATTTTTCTTTTGGCTGTCTTTCTTATATTTATTCAACATATGGATACGGCCATATTTTAATAATAAAATGCATTAGTTTACACACAATAAATTGGAATCCTTTTAGGTTGATTTATTGTTTTTGTTTTGGTTAATTATAATATTAGATTATTTTAGCTTAAGCATATTTATTCTTTTAGCTTATGCAATTTTTCTGTTTACTACCATTCTTACATTTACTGCTGTCATATTTTAAAAGTAAAATACATTAATGTTCATACAATAAATTAGAATCTAAATTGGGGGGGGGGGTTGGTCAATTATAAATATTAGATTATTTTAGCTTAAGCATATTTTTTTGTTTTAGTTATTTTTAAAAATTACTCTATTAATTTATGTAATAAACTGTTTTTCTCTTCACCAATAAAAATTGTAATTATACATATGCGATTCTTTCGGATGCGTTAGTGAAGCTGTAATTATACTATAATATTTAATATGCCTGCTTAGCGCTTTCAGGATTTAGTATTCTAATCTCATACTCATAGATTTAATGAATGAAGACTATTGTAATTTCTATTTACTATTATAAAAATGCAATTTCTCTTCTAACAATGTTTACATTGTGATAGTTTTGTTACAATCATTGTTAACTTTGGGGATCTGCAAAAAATTAGGTTGAAGCTATAAAACTGATTTTGAATGAATTAGTTATTATAAAAAAACTTCTCTAGAATTCCTATTAAGTGTTCAAAGTGTTAACCTACTAAGACATTATAATGTCAGTATTCATCTATCTAGTAACATTTTACTTTTTACCACCAACCTTTCCAAACAATAAACTTTTCTAGTGAAACAGATTGTCATTATATGACTGAAATAGGATAATTTCAATCTGGTGCCCACCTGTTTTATTTTTTTGCAATCTAAAGAATTTTCAAAAACGTTTTCTACCTTAATAATTAATCAGAATAAAAATGATTTTCTATGCTTGTTCACAGAGAATTACACAAAATATTATAATCTAAATGAATCAGATCTTCACTTTTAAAAATACATTCTTACATCTAAAAATCTGTATCAAGTTTTTCATAGCATCTATTGACAATCTCTTGCTTATTAGATCTTTTATTTTTTGATGAATGATCAAGGAATATAAAAAATTCCAAAGAATTCTGTCTTCAATATCACTTAATTACAACATAATTTAATTTTGTATGTTTTGTTTCTAAAATTATAGATAATTGGTAAATACTGGTAATTCCTTAAATTTCATCAATATAAAGAATTTAATAAAAACAATATTAAGATTATTTATAAAATTTAGATTAGAAATCTGAATATGGGCATCTAACATAATATTTTGAACCTTGGATGCAAGATGGGTGTATTTGTAAGTACTTATCATAAATTGCTGTCACAGCAGCATTTTATAATTTAGTTCCAGCTTTTGGAAAAACTATAATATTTACTATAATGTAAAATAACAAATTGCTATTAACCAACTAGTGATATATTACTAATGAATTATATTTGATAATATTGGAAATTTATGTGGTATATTCAATCTTCTATGAAAAAGTACAGCTCTACTATGGAATTAAAGATTTGAAAATTGTAATGCCTTATGAATATTAGTTTTATTTCACATGACAAAAACTGAATTAAAATATTTTTGTTAATATGTTTAAAAAATAAATGTTGTTTAATTTAAAATTTAAACCAGTTGAATAAAACTCAAATTTATATATTGGAAGTAATAAGAATTTATGAAGTGTGATAAAACATTTGTATAATTTTTAGATTATGCTTCTTAATGATGTAAGAACTCAATGAACTTTATGATGAAGTTATAAAATTAAGTTATTTAGAAGATATGCTAAATAATTATTTGGACTGTGGAGGAGCAAATGTTGGAGGGAGAGTAATAAAGTGTATAAGATTTGCAGATGATATGGCTCTTATTGCTGAGGAGGAAAAAAGTCTTCAGAATATGTTGAATAAATTGGAAGATATGTGGCATATGGAATGAAAATTAATATAAAAACACTAAGTGTTTATGGATAGGGAAAGATACAAAAAGACTGCAAATTGGAATCCGTGGTGATATGGTTCAACAGGTGAAGGGATTTAGATATTTGGGTAGTTGGTTGAGTGAGGATGGAAGAAGTGAAGATGAAGTTAAAAAAAGATAGCATTGGCAGAGAAGACATTTATGAAAAGAAAGAAGATATTTTATGGATCTTTGAAAAGAGAATTAAGGAAGAGATTAATTAAATGTTATGTGTAGAGTGTAATAATATATGATTGTGAGACATGGATATTGAGTAATAGAATTAAGAAACATTTAGAAGCTTTTGAGATGTGGACCTGAAGAAAATGGAAAAAATCAGTTGGATGAGTAAAATGACAAATGAAGTTTTGAAAATAGTAAATGAGGCAAGATTGATTGAGAATGTCAGAGAGAGAAAGAGAAACTGGATTGGACCTATGTTGAGAAGAGATTATAGTTTAATGAAATCTTTTGGAGGGAAAAGATTGACATTATTGGATGATATAAGAGATATAAAGACTTATGTGGATTTGAAGAAATGGGCAAGGAAGAGAATGGAATGGATCAATTGATGTTGTGACTACTTTCTGGATCTGTCTATTGGACATAATACTATTGTTGTTGTTACAATAAATTATGATAAGAAAGTGGCAAAATATGACAACCAAATGTTATTATTTGATCATAGTCTCTTTCTGCTGATGTTGTGATAGGCAATAATGAATTATCAATGATTTTAATCATTTCAATATTTCTGTATTAATAAGAATTAATGATGTGTTTGACATGGATAGAATTGTAGTTTAGTTTAAAACATCAGTCATATTATCAGTTATAAATTATGGCATCCAATCATTTTTATATAACATCTCAAGTGCATGATAAAGTATAATTTGCATTACCTTGTGCACTGACTTTTCTTAAGATAGTGTTGTAATCTCTCTTAAAATGTACATTTATTTTCTTTTCTTTCTTTAGCTGTATTCAACATTACAAGATTATAATTTTAAATAAGAAATCCAATCTTTTAGCATTTTATTTTCAATATCATTTAATTATTTGTCTCCTTCCTTTTACATGGCTACTATTCTTCTTTAGAACTAAAATATTGACATAATTTTTAAAAAAAAATTAATAAACTAATAATTTCAACATTTACATCAAGCATCATGTTAGAATAACAAGATGAATAAAATATTTTCAAGCAATATATTAACTATATTATATAGTATTTTTCTATTTAAAAATAATATAAATGTGTGTGCTGCTGCTGCTTCTTCTTTTTCTCCTTCTCCTCCTCCACTAGTTTATTTTTCCACTAATTTTTCCCCACAACTTTATTTCTTTTTCATTTTAATTCTTCTGTAGACTTTTTATCAGTGTTGCTAATTTGAATAAAATAAAATTTTCTTAAAATGCAAATTAGCCTACTGCTATTTTCAATGTTTTCTCTCTTTGCATAGTTAATTATTTATTTTATTTTATTTCTGGAATACTCCTGAATATCTACATTAAAGCTTCTACCCAAACACCTTTATTTTTTAATAAAGTATGTGTATATATAGCACAGAAGTAAATCAAATTGTTTTTAAAAATATTTTCAAGCACAGACATATGTTTTCTTTTAATATTAAGTAATTTATATCAAAATATTGTTATCAAGTTTAATTCTATAATTAATTCCATTTACTTGTGTAACATATACTTTATGATGCTGTATGGGAAGAGACATTTAATTCTTTATCTAGCTGAGTCATGGGTCCAATCCTGATAATTAAAACTAAATGTGTCTAGCCATCATTAGTGTTGTATGCACTGCATAGTAAAAGATGGATAATATTATTATGTTTTACTAATAATGATAACGAGTCATGGCCTTTCTACAGATTATATGGAAATAAAAGTGTTAATGTGAATTGTTATATCCATTAAGTAAATTATTGTTTACAATAATAATTTATAAACTGTTGTTATGTAGTAACAATGCATAGCAGCTTTAAAATTGAGATGCCAGAAGAAATTCTATTAAGATGATAGCAATCAATAAAAAACTATCATAAATTATACTTAAGATTTATTATACTGAAGATTTATTATTATGGGCTGCTCACCAACACGCATTAGCCAGCGTGGTTAGTTTATTGGATTTTACGTCTGAGTTTAAGATCAAGAAACACAATGGTCTTTCTTCTCAGTAGCCTGATAGGAAGAATGAATGTTTGTATAAATGATATTTTTCCAATATATACAATTATGACAAATAAAAATAAATCATGGCCCTTATTCCCAGGAGGCTGTAAAGTCATCAACCAAGGCAATGGTTGGTGGCTGAAGGTGGAAAGTGCTAAGAATCCTCTGACTATGGACCCAGGCTGCCATTTGATGGTGACTTTTTATTTAGGTACTTACAACTGCAGATCACTTTCAAGTGAAGGAAGATTTCAAGGATTAGAAAAAGAATTGTCTTATATTAAATGGGACATTATTGGACTTTGTGAAGTTAGAAGAAAAGGTGAAGAGACAATTGATTTAAAAAGTGGGCATGTACTCTATTATAAAGGCACAAATATTGGAAATACAAGTGGAGTAGGATTCATTATAAATAAAAAGTGGAAGAACAACATTGTGGAGATTGATGGTGTATCAGACAGAGTGGCAAGATTAGTTATACAACTTAATAGCAGATACCAAATGCAGATAATTCAGGTTTATGCCCCACAAGTTCTCATAGTGATGAAGTAGTAGAAGATTTTTATATGGATGTACAAAAGGCTTTTGATCAGAGTAAACAACATTTTAAAATTGTTATGGGAGACTTTAATGCTAGAATTGGTAAACAAATGAAAGATGAAAGTGCTGTAGGTAATTTTGGTTATGGTAATAGAAATGAGAGAGGACATAGACTTGTGGAGTTTGCAGAAAAAGAAAAACTTTATATTATGAATTCTTTTTTTGAGAAAAATGTTAAAAGGAAATGGACATGGAAGCATCCAAATGAAGGTACAGCAGAATTGGATTATATTTTGACTAACAGAAAATACATATTTCAAGATTGTAATGTTCTTAATAAATTTAACACAGGAAGTGATCATCAGTTAGTCGGATGTAAGATACGTGTTAATGCAAAACTAGAGAGACAAAAATTATTAAGAAAAACAATATTTACAGTTGATATTCCTAATCTTCAGAAACATTCTAATGAATTTAAATTAGAACTTACAAATCGGTTTCAAGTATTAGTAGATTTTGAACATGATTCAGATTTGAATGAAATTAATATGAAAATAACTGATACACTTTTAAAAACTGCAACAAAGATAGCTGGTAGAAAAAAGCAGCAATTGACCAATAAAATTTCTACTGAGACTAGAGAATTTATGAAGAAAAGAAGGAATATGAAGATATACAAAAATGATGCATTAAAAAGGATTGAATATCTCGAATTTTGTAAAATGGTGCGGAAAAGAGTTGAAAATGATATAAGAAAGTATAACTGTGAACTAGCAAGGAAAGCTGTAGAAGAGAATAAAAGTCTCAAGAGTGTAAAACAACATTTTGGTATTGGTAGGAAATTTATATCTGCAATAAGAAAAAAAGATGGAATTATTACTAAAAAAGAGATGACATCATGAAATGGAAAAGACTTTTATCAAGAATTATATAGTAATAAAGAACAAGTACCTCCTATATCTATTACATCTTCTGAATTGCCCAGAATTTTAAATGAAGAAGTGAGACATGCAATTAAATGTATGAAGAAAGGAAAGGCTTCAGGTAATGATGGAATTATAATTGATATATTAAAAGAAGCAGGTGAAGAAATAGAAATTTTTTTAGCAAAGTTATATACCAAATGTCTAAATGATAAAGATGTACCAGATGATTGGAAGAATGCAGTATTAATATTAATATTTAAAAAAGGTGATAAAGAAGATATTAGAAATTACAGACCTATCAGCCTTTTATCAGTTTTATACAAAATTTTTACCAAGATAATTACAACTCGTCTACAGAGAACATTGGATTTCCACCAACCAAGAGAACAAGCTGGATTTAAAAGTGGTTTTAGTACAGTAGATCATATCCAGGTATTGAGAGAAGTTATAGAAAGGACAAATGAATATGAGTTGCCATTATGTTTTGGATTTGTAGATTATGAAAAGGCATTTGATTCTATAAACATTTCTTCAGTGATTAAAGCATTGGATCATCAAGGTATAGATCCAGGATATTGTCATATTTTAAAGAATATTTATAAAAATGCAACAGCAACAATTAGATTACATAATGATACTAGGAAAGTCAACATTGAGAAGAGTGTAAGACAGGGTGACTCCATATCTCCAAAACTTTTTACAGCAGTGCTGCAAGAAGTATTTTGTGGATTAAAATGGGAAGCTAAAGGAGTGAAAGTAAATGGAGATTATTTAAGTCATTTAGATTTTGCAGATGATGTAGTTGTTTTTGCAAATAATGCTTTAGAGCTGCAGGAAATGTTGCAGGAGTTATCAGATGAAAGTAGGACTAAAGATAAATGTTAAAAAGACTAAAGTAATGTTTAATGGATTTTCTCAAAATATGAAAATAAAGATTGATTATGATGAGTTAGAAGAAGTTAACAGTTACAAATACCTTGGTCAGATTATTAATACAGATGGAAACATAATGGATGAAATTAATCATAGAATTAAACTTGGTTGGAGTGCTTTTGGTAGAAATAACTTGATACTAAAAGGAAATATGCCTATGTGTTTGAAAAGGAAGGTTTTTACTAAAAGTGTTTTACCAGTTCTTACTCATGGATCTGAGACTTGGACATTTAATAGAAGAGCAATACAGAGACTTCAGACCATTCAAAGAAGTATGAGAGATGCATGTTGGGAGTAACAAGAAGAGATCAAAAATGTAATATATGGGTAAAAGAACAAACAGGTGTTATTGACCTCATTGAAAAAATTAAAAGACTGAAGTGGAGTTGGGCTGGACATATTGCTAGAAAAGATGATAATAGATGGACAATTGAAATCTTAAACCGGATTCCAAGAAATTGTAAAAGACCCGGAAAGAGACCACATGTGAGATGGATTGATGAAATAAGAAAGTGTGCAGGAAATGATGTGGAGAAGAGAACCTAAAACCGGAGATGGATTGAATTTGGAGAGATCTTCATCCTGCAGTGGATTAATAATGGTTGATAATGATATGATTACAGTACTCTAATATATAGATACTCTTTTTTTCTGTCAGAAAACATGGCATGAATGTACATCATGAAAACATTTATATAAAAGCAATTAAATGACTATGAATATATTTGCACATTGACAAAATCACTTTTTTATTATATGTACATTTTTTATTTAATGTAAATTTAAATTAACATAAATAGACATATTTATGTATACATAAATATTCATAGATAAATGCTCATTGTTACAGTTTTTTATTTGTTATTAATTTGTTTCCACAATTATAATTCATTTTTATAGATTTATATAAAATTCATGTCTATCTTCATTAGCGTGGATGTATATTGTGCCTGCATAGTTTATAAAATAACCAATTACATATTTAATATATTACAAAGCTATATCTTACATTATGAATAATATCTAAGATAAAAAATGTTATTTAATAGCCAAATTTAATTGTATAAAAGACAGCACACTAATATATTGTAAATTTTATATAAGGCACACCTTTTTTAAAAAGATATATTTTTATTAAAGATATGATTTTAAAAAATGAGATTGGTTATAATTTCTACATATATACAATAGAACTATTCTTACTTTCAACTATATAAAGCATTATATTTAAAAGTTGTTGCAATTTTATTTTTTACACTTTAAAACAAAGCAAATGTGAGTTTAATATAAATAAAATTCAAGTCTATTCTGATTTGGGGTCTTGGTCTAGCTAGGAAGTAGGTTCCCTTGAAACTGTTGCTAAAATTTTGTGATGACATAATTTAAGACTCAGAATTTGGTTATTATATAATATTGTAATATACTTTCACAATAATGAAGACATGTTGTATTGGTATAGATACTTTTTATTAACACATTAATTAATATGTCTTAACAGTAACAATCAGTATGTAATACACATATACCAAGTTACATATATCTTGTGAGAGCATGTATACACTATAACAGTACTTCTCCAATAAAATAAGATCAAATATGGATAATTAAAAAATGTTTCAACATAATTTCAATTACTATGTTTTTCTGATTTGATAATGTGCTAGTCAATTGTTTTTAGTCAACATATAATTGTGATTATAAGTTTCCATCATTTGCAGCTAGAAATTTGACAGGTTTTCATAGATTTAGTGACTTGTAAATGGAGGTTATGACGTATAACTTGTTCAATTATATCAGCATATTCTGACTTTATGGTGTTGAAATAGGGATATTCACATAAAGCACAAGTTTTGTGATGCTTCATTTTCATAGTCAAGGTGTCTGTAGAATTTATCCATTTGAATTTCTATATGGTATAACACTTGTCTTTCATGTTAATGATTCTGCAATCACTTATTGAAAGTATATTAAAAATATTTATTAATCATCCATAAGACATCTTTCCACAAGGTGTTAAAATTTGATAGAAACCAGTCTTCACCTTGAGTGAGAATGATGTAATGAAAATTACACCACATAAATATTCATTATTGGATAATCTCTAGTGTAATGAATGACTAATAAAATTTATTAATATATTTTCATTAAGTGATTTGTGTCAAAGTTGTGAGGGCAACACATTTGACACTTATCTTTTAAACTGTAATAATTTGCTAACTATATATATACAGAACAAAGATTAAAATGTGTATAAAAGATTATGATCTGGGCCAACCAATGAATGCTAATATTGCACAAAATGTGCATCTTGGGAACCATAGATCTTTTTCACATGTCATTGGTTATGTATTTATGATTACATCCCTCCACAATGAGCTAAAAGTGGATAGAAACCAGTCCTTACTTTGCAAGACAGTGATATATTGAAAATTACACTATGGAAATATTATTCATTATTGGATAATCTCTAGACTAATAAAAATTATTAATATATTTTCATTAAGTGATTTGTGTCAAAGTTGTGAGGGCAGCACATTTGACTGTAATAATCAAACTATTAATTTGCTATCTATCCATATATATTTACTGAACAATGATCAAGTTATGTATAAAAGATTGTGGTCTGAGCCAACTGATGACTGTTGATCCAGAATGAGATGTGGATCTTTGGGATCATAAATATTTTTCACATCTTTATGATTACATCCCTTCACAAGGTATTAAAAGTGGACAGAAACCAATCTCTACCTTGCATGAGAGTGGTGTAATAAAAATTACATTGCAGAAATATTATTCATTATGTTAAAAATGTGTTTAAATTGGTTGTTTTCAAATCATTCATTAGGTTAAATTATTTGCCTTGGATATTAATTAGTATTTCTATTTTATTGTGAGACCTTTGTTTTTGTTCATTTAACTATGGATATTTATTTAAATCTACTGCTTCTTCACTAACTGCTAATAATAAAATATAACTTTGACAGCAATAGTAAAATTATTTATGTAAAGTTTATTTTGTAATGATAAATAACTTATCTGTAATAAATGAATCTTTTCTGATGATAAAACATTGTGCTTTTTATCTTTCTATTCATTAATTTCCATCCATTACAAAACTAACATTACATAAATGTAAGATTTATTTTATTAACATTGTGATAATTTATATAATCTTAGTTAAACTTGGGGTTCTCTTTCAAGTTAATGTTGACTCCTGGTGAACAAATGAATAGTATTTCTCTAGAATTTACTATTATTTGTTTGGCCTATCAGAAATGTGCATTCATTAGTTTACTGATCTCATTTCTGATAATCCACATTCTTTTATGACTATCCTTTCCACATATTTTTCTAATAAAATATTATTTTATTATAGGACAAAAATATAATTTTAATCTGATCATTTGTACTCAAATGAGAGGTTAGAACTAATCTAAGCAAATATGCACTTTCTGAAAATTTGTGATATAGAATTTTATTTGTATTTAATATGTCGGACTATTAAAGAAGATGATGGAAAGGGTTCAACAGCTAATGACAAATAACTACTTGTTCATTTTTTTTTTTTTTTAAATCTCAATAATTAATAAGAATCAATACATTTCCTATGTTTCTTTTTTGAATATCCAACATTCATATCCTCAGAAATCCTAGAAAACACCATTCCTTGAATGATTTTGATCTTTCCTTTTAAAAATATATTACTACATCTAAAATTCTTTCCCAGGATTTTTACTACAACTCTGCTAATTTGTGACAATCTCTTGATTACTAAATTGTTTTAGTTAATAATCAAGGAAACAAATTCTGTCAATAATTTTTATGTCTTCAGTACCCATTAATCATTACATACTCCCATATACTGATAATTCATTAAATTTCACTATTACAAAGAATTTATCAAAGGCTAATCAGTATTTCGGAAGTTGATTTATAAAAATCAGATGAAGAAGGTGAATATGGGCTTAATGTAGTAAACTTATGAAGTAATAAATGGTTGCAATTGTAAATATTCATCCTAATAATTAAATGCTATATTCAGAAAAGCTTTAATAATTACTACAGTATAAAATAAAGAACTGGCAATTAATATTATGAAATGTTACTATTCACAAATTGTAGTTGGTCCTGTTAAATTAGTTATGTTCCTAGTAAACTGTATTTGACAATATTAATTCCATTGTTAATATTTAATTTTTAATGAGAACATTGCAGACTTTTATGAATTTCAACTCACAGTTGTAAATCATGTCTTAGAATAGAAAGCTTCATTTTACATGATGAAAAATGGATTAAAGTAAGATAATGTGTTCTTATAGATGCTATTTGGGTACAATTCTGAAGAAGCTTTTTGAAGCTTAAAATTATGTCTTAATTTATGAATAGTCTCAAGGTATTTATAATAAATATCAACTTATCCATCACAATAATGGCATGGATTCATCAAATAATAAAGCTCAAAAATTGAGATGCTATGCCGTGATTTATTAAGAGGATAGCAAATTATCAATAACAATCAAGTTTTATTAACTTGATCATAGTACTGTGTTCCCAGTTACAATGTCAATCTTTAGACAAAAAACTTATTAGATATATATTTTGAATTATAAGTCAGACAAAAGTCAAGTGTAAATTTTGATTTTCAATTATTTTTTATATGAAATCTTAACTTTGTAATAAAGAAAAACCTACAACAAGTATTTTCTTTTTCTTTTTGTGATTTTCACTTACCTTATTTCTCTTATATAAAATATTATGATATTGTGATTAAATATATATATACTTTTCTACAAGATTGTTTTTACAATCATTTAATTATTTCTTTCATATTTTCAACACACTATTAGTCTCATTTAGGGCTAGAGTATTAATATTTTAATTTTAGAAAAAATACTAAAAAGTACAACTTTTCACAATCAAATGTTAGATTTACAAAATCAATACATTTTCAAATAATATATTAATTATATTAAGCAACTTTTTTCTATTTAAAATTATATGAATATATTATTAGCAACCTCTAAATAATCAAAAATAGTCAATTTAATTCCAGACCAAAAAAAGCTTATCATGAGTTTGGTGATGACTTTTCAAATAAACTGATGAAACCACAAATACATTTATGCACTCTGATATATTGATTTACTGGTATATCTTGTGATCTTTTTTTATAGCATGATCATAGGAAAATCTTTTTTTTAAATACTTTAATATACTGCAATATATTACATTACCTTCTCCTACCTCATATAATCTGAACATAAACAATGTTGGATTTATTTTGAGTGAATTTGTATAAATTTGCTATGTGATACTTTTAAGATGTCTATGACAGGCCTATATTACAAATAATTTCTAAAGGTAATGCTAATAATTTTAGCAAGAAGATAAAACCTATAACTATTTAAAAAGTTTATTAAAATGACTCTAAATGGTCTGACTTGAGAATTACTATAAATATATTGTTCCATAAATGAAATAATTACACCACTATGACCTACCATAACCATTCATCTGTTAAAGCATGAAGAGCATATTGGTGTTCATTGTACTTACAACATCAGTTTGCCTAAAAAGCTCCAAAAATATTTAAACTGATGCACTTGGACAAGTAGAGAATTATACCATTCAAAAGTTGTAGAATGCTTTCCTCTCAACACTGCCTGGTAAATCATCTAAGTTTTCTTGAACATTGATTACTAAATTCTCATTACATTACATTTAAAACATTTCTGTAAATGACTTTTTGAATTGACAAGAATATCAAAAATTAGTATATTCTTGTGAACCAAGAAAATACTATTTTTGTTTTTGATTTTAATCATTTCGAATGTTAAGAGCTTTGTAAAAAAAATGGAAACAGAGTTAATGGTAGTACATATCTTTGCTTAATATAAGCATTCATTTTGAATGCCTCATATTTTCCACAATTAGTAATATCATTTCTTCTCATCCTATTATTTAGCAGCTGAACAAATTTCCAAGGACCCTCTTTTCAAATACTGCCATAAAACTTTGTTTAACTGTCTTCAGAGTTGAAAACAGCAATCTGTAAATAACACATTTGAGCACATGCATTCTTTCACTTGTCTGAAAACAAAAAAAACAGCTCTACTATGATTCTTGAGTGTTTAAAAAAATCTGGTTTAGTAATCACTCGTGTATGGCTGTAAGCAACCTGTTCTAAAAAATTTTTGAAATGTTTTCTGCTATAGTAAGTAATAATGATATGCCATGTTAATTACTAACTATTTTAATTTTACAGTTTTCATGCATACATTTATGAAAGCAAAATGGCATAATAATAGCATATGCCCTTTTACAAGGGTTGAGTTCCAGATTGATAAAACCTGAAAAAAAATATTTTCTTCAAGATAGGACATATTGTAATATTTATAAAAAGATACTTAACTATTTTTAGCTCATGGGTAAAGCCAGAATAAAAAACCTTTTTTATTGGAAAGTGGCAAACCTAGTAACTGCTTTTTACTTCATTGCCTTTTATATTGAAAAAAAGGAACTGCTGATAAGACCATTGCCCTTTTATAGTATCTTAATCATGTCAAGTCAAAAATTTATGTTGTGAAATGATTTAAGAAAATTCCAATAAGCAAGATGAAATTGTCTGTTAAAGTTAATGTATGTATCGGATACTAATAATAAGAAATTCTTTTGACCAAAATTGTGTAGTAAATGCTTTCATAGATGACCAATTGTAACCAAAATGAATTTAATCAAGGAATTTTTAAAATAAATCATATATGAAAGATTTAAACAGCTTTGATTAAAAAAATTATAAGTATTCTTAACATCTTCACTCAAATATGTCTATTAATTCTTAATCATCATCCATTAGATGTTTGTTATAATAAAGCATCTATTAATCAAATCCTCATAAAATTTCCGAAAAACAAAGACAAAATAGCATGTTATTTAAGCAACATAGAAATTTAAAAGCAGAAATTTAATTGATGGAAAGATTTAAAAAGTGATGGTGAATCAAACTGACAAAGGAAATAGTCACAAACTACTTATGATCACTTTAAATCTTTTTTTTTAAATAATGAAGGTAATATAAGGGAATTAAAAAATAATATTACTCAATTAGTATAGGAAATTAGAATTATAATGATTTTTGAAGATATATTAAAAGAAAAACAAGGCAAAAAGTCATACTAAAGTATTTATTAAAAGAACAGAAAAAATATTGTAAAGATATGAAAGAATGATAAAAGAAAATTCACTGAATTTATAAATAAAGTCTTAAGTGATGGAGAGTTCGTAAGTGAATATGATTCACAGAGCTTAACTCATGAGAAGATGTTTCAAGTGATGGATTTAAAGTAAATAGAGTAAAAAGGCCTTCAAAAAGATAAGAGCATTTTAGATGATATGGCAGCTAAAATATTTGCATCCTGATTTAATTTGCACTCATGGCCATTTTGAAATCTAAAAACCACCGCTGACACATCCAACTGATAAATGACATAAATATTGAATAAAGTACTTTAAATTCATATTTTAGAAATTATAAGCTAATAAAAATAATATGCTTTATTTTATTAGGGATTTTTTTTTTAAATTTACCTTCATAAAATATTTGAAATATGATGGCACAAAGGACTGAAATATGCAGGGAGAGGGAAGGATGGTTTAGCCAATCTGAAGGATCATGCAAAAGATGCAGAAGTTTGATGAAACCAAGTTTATAATTTCCAAATGGTATAAGATTATACTATATGCCCATATGAAATAAAGCATATTATTTTTACTAGCTTATAATTTCTAAAATATGAATTTTAAGTGCTTTTATTCAATATTTATGTCATTTATTGGCTGGAGTGTCAGCAGTGGTTTTTAGATTTCAAAGTGGCTGTAAGTACAAACTAAATTGGCTACAATATTTATAAGTTTGAAAAAAATAGGCAAGTATTAGTTTAAAAACCAGCATTAATAAAATTATAATTACTAGTAAATTTTCAGACAAATGAAAACATATGAGAATTATGATATGAAGATAAAACATTTTACTCTATTAATTAGCTACAAAAATAAATATACAAAATAAAAAATTGCATTGAAAATTTTTATTTGCATAACAAAGAAAATAAAATACAATTATTGTATGATAAAGTTTCAATAACTTATGACTTATTTAATTACTTAAAACATACAAAAGAAAATTATCTTTAGAAAGATATATTTTTTTTCCTTTTCATAAACAAAATTGTTCAATGATATTTTTATAGTCTACTCATATACGGATATATTTTTCAATAAATATTATGATACATTAAAGATCAGCCTTTCAAACTACTGTGCATATGCTTTTTACGAGTGTTAATAATAAATGAATACTTTCATTCCCAACATGAGATATAGTATTTAAGAAAGAATAAAATGAATCCACTTATTCCTTCCAACCCAAATGCTTATATATGGGCAAATATTAAGTACTGGAAGTGAAAGCGTGAGCATAGACCACTCACTTTAAATTACTGTTTACAATGTCTGAATGAATGAATGAATGACGTCGACGAAATTATCTAGAATTTACTAAACGTCATTCTCAAATGAAACTTAAAATCTAAATAAGCATTTATTTTATATAGCGCATGTTTATAAATTGTAATACATTAAAGATCAGCCTTTCATACGCTTTTTACGAGTGTTAATAATAAATGAATACTTGAATATTATGATAAATTATTTAAAGGACTCTGATAAAGGCTATTTTTTAAACGATTTTTAATCCACTTAAGAATGGAATAGTAGCACAATTAAATTGCAAAAAAATTGGCATAAATAATTTCAAGTGTCATATTTATAAAATTTAGAATGTGAAACTATTAATAAAAGAATTGTCTATCTCAAATAATAAACCAATACTTTCTTCATTAACACTTTTAAACAATGATGGATTTAATCTTCGAAACAGCATACTTCAATATCATTTTTATATCTATCTGCCATTATCAATATATGTTAGATCATTTCATCATCACTTTAATAATAACTTTGAAATAAATTTTTGTTGATTTGAGAATGCTAAATATGCAATTTTCAAACATTTATCTGCCTACTGTAGAAATGTATTATAATACAAATTATGTGATTACAATAATGCTTCTTTACCTTTTATCACTTATTGATAACTTTTCACTGCAATTAAAACATATCAAAATTAAAATTATAAGAATAAAGTACAGAAATTAGAGCTACATAGAATAAAGAAGCTTGAAATAACAAGGCTGAAATTTACAATCTAATATTGTTTACTCAACATTATCACAATCCTATATTTCTTTAACATTAAACATACTGACTGTTCATTTTCCCATTAATCTGACTTTTACATAAATATAATCTTACAAAGAGTTTACAAAAAAATTATTTCATTCTTGAATTAATAGCCCATATGTTCACATTTGCAATATTTTTTCCAATTTTTATTATAGCCACATACCTACATAACAGATTGTGCACTTGGCAGTATGCATGAAACATCTTGTATTCAGCATTTTGTATGGAAATTGTTTCTGATTTAGAAACAGTGTGAAAAAAAAAACCTAACAAATTTTAATTAAATTTTTTTAATACCATAAGGATAAGTTTTAAATAATATTTTTTTGTACATGATCATCAAATCAACATTTTAGTTTAAAATATTTGTTATTTATAAAATCTATTTTATTTAACCATGTACATATAAAAATAATTTTACTAATTACTCATAATGTAAAGATCTATTTAAAAATTAGGTGTGGTTCATGATTGAATTTAACTAGCACAGTGATCAAACAAGATGCTAACTTCTAATATAATGAAACCAAAGTTAAAAAATATAAAAACAATCAACCATATAATGTCAATACGTCAAACAGAAAAGCTAAATAATTAAACTAAAACAACTAATAAAGATATAAAAAAAACAATGAATTAACATAAGTAACAAGAGGTTTAATTCAAACAAAATGATTATAAGCAAATACAAAATAACATGTCTAGGAAAAATATAAGTCATGGAATATCAGGGAAAAAAATCATTCAAATAACATAAACAATTTTTAGTAAAATGATTATGGTTACTCTATCTTGTATTTCACTTCTGAAATAGAAGTTAGTGACTAATAGATCCATAAATGTTTTAGAATACTTGGCTTCTAATAAAAAAACATGTTTATAAATCAAAAACTGATCTAGGATTGATTTGGTGTCAACTGTTTCTTCGTGCTTACAGAGAAGTCTGAAATGAACAGAAAAAAATTTATATTTTCAGTCATTAAAGGTAATTCAATCTAACTTCCACCAAATTGACAAAGAACATTGAAATTATTCAAACTGAAGATTTCATAATCTTAATAATCTACACAAAACACTTTATGGCTTAATATATGAAAATACATGTAAATGAAGAGAGATAATGCTAAAAATGAATTATGAGTCTACATGATCTTGGAAATTTTTTAACCAAGAGAAATGTTCTGTTCCTTTTAGAAAATTAGTTAAATGTTAAAAAAATGAAGAATGTCAATTTATGGAGAATCTTCAAATGTATAATCCAACCAAAGCTGGTTATTGTAGCATTTGAAGAAACTATTAAGAACTGTATTTATTATTATTTTAGTGGTTGTATAGATGGACTGAAATATAATTTTTAGAGGTGTCAAAGAATAATGAATCATAAATTATTTACATATTTCTGCTTTCATCAATTAACCATCCAAGTTTAAACAAAGTTGTTGGCCATGTTTAATAATTGACAAGAATAAACTATAAGCACAGTATATAAAATTCCCTTATGAGTTCAGTATTTGTCCTGAAAATATAAGCTTGAATGTGGGAACAAGTTAAATTTAATAAAAAGCAATAAATATTCTTTCTCTTATTGTTGATAATGTAGTGCATTTCTTAAATTGATAAAAAAATTATAACTATTAAAAATAACACTTTAGATAAATCATTTATTAAAAAGGAAGATATGTTTTTATTCAAAAAGACATTTATAGTTTCACAAAAAAAAAAATTTCTCATTTACAAATAAAAAACTGATCAATATTAATTGAGAACACAAATTGATGCTTTAATTTTCTTATTGAAAAATAGACTGACATACACAAGTGTATATTACAATAATTTCAACACTCTTTAGTGATGATAATCATATTAAAAAAAAAAAAGAGCTAAATTTACAAAGATATTTTGTATGATTAATAAAAATAGAAACATTATAAATGAACTGAACATTATTAAAAGATTTTCTAATCTAATAGAGTCCAAATCCGTTTCTATTTTTCAATCACTGATATCCTATAAAAGGTGCAAATTTCTGATCTAGAAGTTATAAATATTAATTTTTATTAATTTCACTAAAATGTTAAAAGATTTTGTTTCTTAATTTTTTTTCTTTTCTTTCAAAATTAAAAATATTCAAGTGAATTGAATAAGAATCTCAAAAGTTTGATAATCATCAAAATGATTCTCTTCATGATTTTCCAAAACACTTTTTTTTGTAACTTTATAATCACACAAACAGCATTTATATATTTCTCTTGTTGATTGTATTTCTTGCTTCACAGTAAAATATTCTTTGTATTTATTAGTCTCTAAAAAACTACAACAAACAGTCTGTGCTAGTATATGAGTTTTATCTTGTATTTCTAAATTATCTTTCAAACCACTCTTAGCATTAAATAGAATGTCACTGAAAGAGTTTTTTCCTGTATAATAACTCTCATTATCTTTTAATATATTTTTAGCAGTAGTCTCAAAATTACACAAATCAAAATAGAAAAGGTTATCTTCTCTATGAGATTTTTCATGTCTTTTATAATTAGCTTTTGTAGTAGTCTTGTAATTGCATAAAATGCACTGGAAAGGTTTTTCACCTGTGTGAACAAAATTATGAATTTTTAAATTACTTTTTGCAACAGTCTTGAAATCACATAAGTTGCATTGAAAAGGTTTATTTCCTGTATGAATTAATTCATGCTTTTTTAAATTGCCCTTTATTGAAGTTTTGTAATCACAGAAACTGCACAGAAAAGGTTTTTCTCCTATGTGAATTTTACTATGTATTTTTAAACTTTGTTTTAAAGCACTCTTGTAATCGCACAAATTGCATTGAAAAGATTTTCCTATATGAATTCTTTCATGTTTTTTTAAACGATCTTTTAAATTAGTCTGATAGTCACACAAGTGACATTGGAAAGGTTTGACAGTGGTATGACATTTTTCATGCATTTTGAAATTACCTTTCCTAATAGTCTTGTAATCACATAAGGTGCATTGAAAAGGTTTTTCACCAGTATGAATTAATTTATGTATTTTTAAATTACTTTTTTCAACAGTTTTGTAATCACATAAGCTACAGTGAAAAGGTTTATTTCCTGTATGAGTTAATTCATGTCTTTGCAAACTATTTTTTACTGCAGTTTTGTAATTGCACAAATTGCATTGAAAAGGTTTTTCTTTTTTATGTGTTTTTTCATGTACTTTTAAATGACCTTTTGCAGCAGATTTAAAGTTGCACAAATGGCAGGGGAAAGGTTTTTCTCCAGTATGAGATCTCTCATGTATCTTGAAATTGCTTACTGTAAGAGCCTTATAATCACACAGAGTGCATTGGAAAGGCTTTTCACCTGTATGACTTAATTTATGTGTTTTTAAATTATTTTTAGCACTAGTCTTGAAATCACATAAGTTGCATTGAAAAGGTTTATTACCTGTGTGAATTAATTCATGTGCTTTCAAACTACTTTTTACTGCAGTCTTGTAATCACACAGACTGCACAGAAATGGTTTTTCTCCTGCATGAATTTTTTCATGTATTTTCAAGCTTTGTTTTAGAACAGTCTTATAATCACACAAGCTACACTGAAAAGGTTTTTCTCCAGTATGACATCTTTCATGTATTTTCAAATAACTTTTTGTGATAGTCTTATAATCACATAGAGTGCACTTGAAAGGTTTATCACCTGTATGAATTAATTTATGTCTTTTTAAATTGCCTTTTGCAACAGTCTTATAATCGCATAAGTTGCATTGAAAAAATTTATTTCCTGTATGACTTAATTCATGTCTTTTCAAAGAACTTTTTACAGCAGTTTCTCCTGCATGAATTTTATTATGTATTTTAAAATTTTGTTTCAAAACAGTTCTGTAATCACAAAGCCTGCACTGAAAAGATTTTTCTCGTGTATGAACTTTTTCATATATTTTTAAACTACTTTTTACTGTTGTTTTGTAATCATACATATTGCAATAAAAAAAATTACCCACCGCTATAAGATTTTTCAGATAAAGTTAAACTCAATTATGGTGCAATTTTCTAATTATGCAAAGGGTAACAAAATGTATTTATCATTGTTTAAATTGCTTTCACATTTTTTGAAATAATCTCATTTTTTTTAGATTTCAAATTTTAATATAAAAAAATGACTTTCAATTTATATACTTCTATACTTTTAAATAGAAATTATATAATCAGATAAGTTTCTTTCAAAAAGATATTCTTATACAGTGATCTTTTCAAATATTATTAAAATGCTTTTCTAAAGCATTAGAAGTTTTATTTTATCTGTAAAACTCTTTTTTTAATATTTAAAATACTTTCATAAAAATTTATTCTACTTATTTAATTTGTTTTCATTATATATTAATAAAATATTATCACAGCAACTTTTTTCTTAAATTACACTAGTATAAATTTTTCTCTTCGATGTCATACCATTTACATTTTTTTATGAATTTTTTAAACAATGTCAAAAAATAACCTTTTGAGTTTTTTGTTTATAAATATATAAATTGCATTTATCAGAATTTACTAACATGAATTGCTTTAGTGTTTATATGCTTCTTTATATGCGTAAATAAGAAATAAATACACTTTTTATTACTTAATATTATTTATCTTTAGGACTTACTTTATAATAGATTTAAATCAACAAAAATATATTATCTTACTAATAGCATCAATCAATATAACTTTGCAAAAATAAAAATGATTAACTAAAATTGCTTCTGTAAATAAATAATCATCAAATATTTTTATATAAAGCATCATTATTTTAGAAATAAAATCATAAATTTAAAATCCAAGTATGTTATCTGATATACAGAATTGTAACACTCTATTAATTTGATATTAACATATCCATAAATTATAAAAAACTTCATACACTGTTCACTAAGAAATATATCATCTCATACTAGAATAATCAGCAAGTGTTTTTAGGCATTAAAATCGACTGCTACTGATAATTAAATCAATCTTTACTTATAACCTATTTGTTAGCTTTCTAAAATTTGTTAGATACTTATTTGTATTTTTTTAAATAAATCCATTTCGCATTTAAATACTGTTTTCTCTGCAAATGTGCAACCCAATCACAAATATCTCCAATTTATGCACAGTTAAAAGAAATCAAATCTTCCTTGGTTATTAACAACATAACACAGTATTTGTGATTTAAATTGTATTACAGGCCATGCAACTGTTGCCAATTTGATATTTCTTAGATGAGTAAAAATCTCATTTGTTTTTCAATGTTTTATTCATTCATCAAATAGATATTCTGCCATCATAGTTTACTATATTTTTTACATATTGTTATTAGTTTCAGAATATTTTGCTAATATATTTCCAAAAAAAAAAAAATTCATTTTATGAATTTAGTAAATAATAAATAGAAAATTCATCAAACTGTTCCTCCAACATCAATGTGTATTACATTATATTCTTTCCAGAAAGATATGTTGATCACATATTTAAAGTAGATATTTAAGATACATGAAATGTAGTATTTTTAGAAAGCACCATCAAGATATCTGGAAAAGGCTTCAAAGATGGTATCCATTGGAGATATTAATGCATTAAGCTTGCTATCCCATTGGAAAATTCTTCAGTTTTCACATTTTATATTTTCTACTAATCTAAATAAAGAAAAAAAAATGCAATAAGTATATGAACAATAACAAAGAAAAAATAAATTTAAATAGTAATTTAAAAACATCTTAGACGAATTTCATATATGAGTTTGCATATTAACAGTAAAATAATATTACTCTACTTGAGAAATTGTATATAAGCATGAATAATCAGAGAACATTAAATGGTTCATACAACTAGATTTCTACCAGTTAAAGAATGTTGCGCACTATTTGTGAGATGCATTAGTTTCACACACCCTCTAGCAATCATTGTTTCTTTTATTAGTCTATTCAAGCTAATAGTATAAAAGATTCAATGCCAAAAAGTATATGAACTCAAGACAACAAGTTAAACTTTAGAGTCTGATTGTAGGCCAAAAATTACATTTACAGTTATCTAATATAAAAAAATATATATAGAAAATATTGTCTTAGATTAAAAAGTTTAGGATGCTGAAACATATGATTAATTTGAATATCATAATAGAAAAAAAAACGTCAGCTGGGTCAATATTGTTGATCTATTACTCCTGACTTAAAAAGGCAAACAGTAATAAAATACACTGTACATGTATGGCCTATCACCTATAAACAGAAAATGATTCATAGAGTGAATTCATGCTGTACATTCAGATATTACATTTAATACAAATCAAATGATAACTTAGTTTGAATAATGTGTCTCTCTTTCTCTATGTACAAATATATACAAATAAATAATTTAGCAAGACATGATGAAAATAATTATAAGTTGAAATGGAACAATACTCCATCTATATCAATATGTAAACTGTAATTCATTGTGTATTTCTCATTAGTAGCAGTCACTTGCAAATGAGTATAACCATTACAATTCCTAAAAAGGAACACAAAAAGATGGATTTCATAATGTTATACAAACCATCCTCTATAAATCATAAATATGTCTATATATAAAATACGTTGGTTCATTACTCTGTTGACTTGACATTTTGCAATGTTGTCTTTTAGTTTCTTCTATAGCAAACAACTCTTTCTAAAAGACTTCAATATCTTATGTAATTAAAGATTTTCACTATTGCTATGTTTTTGTTTCTGATTCCTTTTAAGAAAACTAATTAGGGAGTTAACAAATAATAAACTCACAAGTGAGAATGATTCATAGTAAACTAATGATAAAAAAATAAAGTTTAATATACTCAACAATATACAAATATATATACACATACAGTAGTAATTGAAAACAAGTATGAACATTCAAATCCAAGAAGAAAAAAAGTTTTTTACAAACCTGCTCTATAAATGAATTATACTATGACTATACAAACCAATCTGTGAATGACAATGTGTCCACATATTATATATGATTCATTTTTTATGTTTATTAAATGTTTTGTGATGTCTTTTAATTTCTTCTGCAGAAAACTTTTCTTTCTGAAATATTTTAACACCATTTCTTGCATCATTCCAATATATTCTGTTTTCTGCAATAACTTTTTAATGGAAACAATCACTACTGCATTTCTTTAGAATGTCTTTAAGATAATCCTTATAATGTATACAGTTTTTCTCTCCCATAAAAATCATGCCCAAGTTCACTATAAAACACACTTCTAGAAAATATTGCATTCATTTTATTAAATGATCAATCCAATGAATAAGTGATTTTACAATATTGAAATATCATACCATTTACACCTTTCTTAAACACTTTATCAATACTTTTCTTTATATCAAACTAAAAGTTTTGACTATCCTGCAGTCATCATCAGAACTCTTGAAAATAGAATTGTCAAGAACTCTGATGATGACTGCAGGAGTCGAAACTGTTAGTTTGATATAAATAAAAGTAGTGATAAAGTGTTTAAGAAAGGTAATTTTCAAGAGCTCTGATGCGACTGTAGACAGTCGAAACTGTTAATTTGATATAAAGAAAAGTATTGATAAAGTTTTTAAGAAAGGTGTAAATGGTATGATATGCTAAAGTAGAAATCAATACATAGAAAAAAAAGAAGCAAAAAAATACTGGAATATATTGTATTAAATCCAGCAAGCTGAAGAATATTGATTACTTTTATGATTTTGCTGTTGTATTTTTAAAATTTTAGGGAGTATACTTAAATGAAACTTTTCTAATGTCTTTGTATTCCATACAATAAATGAGATAAAATAATAGATCTATATACAGCTACCTTAAATGCAATGGTTATTTTCCTATGATGATATTCTACTTTAAATTTATTAAAAGTACTAGTAGCACACTGGAGTTTATGTTGCACATCAACATAGCTAAGTCTTTTTCTATTTATAAAATTTTCAAATTAATTAAATTGGTTTACATTCTCTAGTTGATAACATCAAGCTTCTGAGGACTTTTCTGCTTTCCCTGGCCAATAGGGAACTTTAGTTTTTTTAACAAATTAAAATCTTTGCATGTCGCATTTAAAACAATAAGCACATTCTGTAAATTGTCTTTTGGACTCACAAAAATAACACAATCATTAGCATACTGCAAATCCAAGATCCAAGAGGATAAAATTCTTGTTTTGCTTTTAATCAATTCAAGTTAAAAATTCCACCATCAAATCTTTTTCATATCTTACTTCCTAGTTTATTAAGTCACTTATAAACAATTCCAAAGATCACTGTCATAAAATTTAAAAACAATCTTGGAACAAGAACAAATATTTGTTTAACACCAGTTTTCATTCAAATGCCTCACAGATTTTGCATCTTTAATAACATATCTTCTCATTCCATAATATAGAAACTATATAATACAAATAAACTTTCATGGGCAACCAATCTATTTCAAATAATGTCATAAACCTGTTTAATTAATTGGGTCAAATGTCTTAACCAAATCAATAAAAACAATATATTCATATATATATTGCTTATATTAACTTCTTTCATATACACTTCAATGCAAAAAATTTTTTTTAATAAAACTTCTTTATTTTCCTGACAGTTTCGACTGTCCAGCAGTCTTCATCAGAGCTTTTCAAACCTTCTCTGCTTTTTAAACTGTCAGGAAAATAAAGAAGTTTTATTAAGAAATTTTTTTTGCATTGAAGTGTATATAAAAGAAGTTAGTATAAGCAATATATATATATATATATGAATATATGCAAAGAAGGTAAAGGGGAAGAATAAAAGCAATATACAAATTATAAATATACATACATCCTTGTCAAGTGAACATGTATATCAAACAAGATTTAACAAATATAATATTCTATATTCAACTATTTCTAACAAAATATAGATTAATAAATTTCAATATTACCTTTAACTATTATATAGTCCTTAAAGATTATCAAAATTACACTGAAGATAAGGCTATAGATACTGATTCACTGAAAGATATTTCTTAATTATTCTTTTTGCTATTTCAATTATTTTCTATTTCGAAGTTCTCTAAAAATCTCAAATTTTTTTAAACTTTACAATATTTTTATAAATTACCCAGTTTTTTTTTTCTGTAGTATAATTAAATATCTAAAGGTTTGCTGAACTTCACATTGATTATATTTCCTTCATTTTTTGAGATATGTTGATTTAGATAACAATGATTTATTTATTTTTCTAAAATTTATTTGTACATTGACTTTCCAATGAGTTGTTCTTTCTGTTAGGGTTTTCTTTCATCCATTATTTTTTCCAATTTGATATTTTCTATATGAAATTCCCTAATCTGATAAAAACTTAGCTTCTTATATTTTGTGTTTTGTTTCATTTTCAGTGAATATTTCTATGTTGGAATAAATTATTTTTTCTATCTTATATCAGTGAACATGATTCAGATGTCTCTGAAATTCAGTTCCATTGTTTAATCATATTATGATTATTAGGAGAATCTCTGTGATTATCCCTTCTATTCATTTTTTATTTAACAAATCTTGCATCCAAAACTTTTTTGTGTATTATATATTTGTATTTTTGATCATTTTTATACTATTATTTTTTGGAGGGAATTAATATCAACTTTCTGTCAATTTTTTGATGTAGCAAAAAAGCATATAGTGCTTCCTTCATTTTAATGCTATCAACTTTCTTGTGTCTTTTTCTTTTGTTGTATAGCATTTTCTATCAATTTGGTTGTTAATGAATGTTATGGCAGTATATGAATGTGCTTAATTTCTTTTTTCCTGAAGTATTTTTCAATTTTGTGTTACAAATTCTGCACCATTGTCTCAAACAATCACTTTTGGCAAATTTTACAGTATCAAAAAAAAATTACTTAGCTTCTCTATTTTTTTTAATACTGCTGTTCTTCAAAAAATGATACTTTAGACATCTAGAGTAAATATCTATTAGTATTAGAAATATTTTAGCTATTAATGAGATCTGTATTCCATGTGAAATCCTTTGCTATTAGCTCTTTTGGCGAGATCATATACTTTTTAGTGGGTATATTTATTATAGATTGATAGGCTGATCTTTATGTATTTTTCAATATCTATCATTATGTTTGGCCATGAGATATATCCACAGGACAATGCTTTAACATGGACAATATCTAGATATACTTTGTCCAACAACTCTGAAACTATCTTCAAATGTGATTACTCCATTCCCATTAACACGTAATCTTTGCTAACCAATAAATTCTCTTGGTTTTTCCAAAAAGCTGAGATATAGCATTGTGGTTTGCTAGTTGACCAGTCTTTTTTTGATCCATCTTGTAAGTGATCCTCTGTTTGCCTTGACTCATCTATCTCATTTGTTACTATTAAGAGTTTAGACTTTAACACATCAATATAATTCAACATAAACAAAACTCTCCATACAGTATTCAACATCATTATTATGAAGTTCAGTTTTATCTAGACAAAGCATTCATGTGTGAAATCACTTTCCAATATATAAGATGATAATCACAATGCTAATAATATATTTCTATACTTTATTATATACAGACTCAAATGTTCTAGAAATAGCTTGTCATTCACCAATGTTTGCAAGTATGACTTATAGTTGGTCACTATTTAAAAAAATTGACCAAAAATATATTAATAAAACTTTTTTGGATCAAATACAATAGATATTGCCTCTTTGTCAATCTGACTTTAATTTCTCTCAGCTCTTTCAATTGAAAAAGTTCTTGACATGTTCATCATTGTAACAGAAATGGCAAATATCTGCTCCTATTATTCATTCTGAAGCATTAGTCATCAACCATACTTACAATTTAAACAAGACTGATATAAATTTTTCATTTTCAAAAATGGGACCACAACATTTTTTAAAAACATTTACATTTGAAATAAATAAAATATTTACTAATGCAAAGAGATACACAGATTATTAATCACAACCAGGAATTTCTAGTCAAAAAGAAATGCAACATTTCTTAATTATTTCAGTCATATTTCCTATTTTAAACAGCAATATTTTAGTTACCATTGGTTTTTGAGAACAGCATTTCATAACTTTGATCTAGTATAAAGAAATGGTTATTCTTTCTTCTTTATACATTCAAGCTAAATGATCCTCGAAAAGTAATCTAATGAAAATAACTACAGTGACCAACTTGTAATGCACAACTATCACTTAAATAAATAAAAGATATCCCTTCTTTTTATAGCTTTACAGTAATCTGTACATTAAAATCATACAGATATCCTTATTAACAAAGTTTAAACAAATAACCATACACTAGAAAATGATATAGATTCTTTAACACATTATTTTGGAAATCAAATAACTTTTGTTATACCAATATTAAATTCTGGATTAACAAACAGATATATTACCTTAATTAACTAAAATTTTATTTTTAAAAACATTTCAAAATATCATTTAATTAAATAATAATAACTGCAAAGAATGTTTAAACAGATTCTTTTTAAATTTATTTACAATTAAATAAAATTATAAATACATTATTTAATTCAACAGATTATTTATTTGAAAGAAAACTGTATATCTAAAAAAATTTTAAAAGTGAACTTAATTTAATTTTTTTCCTATTATAATGTTTATAGAAATATATTAAATTTTATTTTTTTAAATATTTCTAAAATTTGACTTTTATATACACACATTTATACATGCACACCCAAACAATTTACTGTGTGTAAATATATTAAATTTGAACTTATAAATTCATACAAATTTTAATAAAGTTAAATTAACTATATTCTCAATCTCTTCCTTTCTAAACTGACTTTAAATAGTTCATTCACTGCTGTTTCTGCTTTCTAGGCCTGCGACTCATTATGAAAATGAAATCTCCACTTTAATATATATATATACATCCAGTCATTTGAAAATATATATCTGAAAATTCAGGCATTTCATTGTGATCTGCAGCCTCTCCATTTTAAAGTTACAAGTTGTTTTAACTTCACTGAACTGGATATCTTTGTTCAAATCTGAATGTGTAGATGGAATGGATATGTAATTAAAAATCATCATTCCAATTATTATATCATTTTTCAAAAAATGATCAAAATATTCCTTCCACCTATTTAAAATATCATTGTTATCATGTAAAAGAGATCCACTGATGGATTTAATAGGATTACATTTTTGGGTTTCAGATCCATATGTTTCTTTCAGTGGATCAATAATAAATCTAAAGTAATCATAATCAGCAAACATTTGCATCTCCTTTGCAGTTTAATCCACCAATTATTTTTAAGCTTCCTTGTCAGTCAAACTTCTACTCTCAAATCTCTTTCTTGGTTATGAAGATCCCCATTCAATATATTATTTGGCTAAACTGATATTTTTCTAAAATTAAGTCACTAACAATAAAATCACTATCAGAGTGCCAGGGGTGATTCTTCCTTTTTAGTGAATCCAAAAATAGATTTAGTTGTAGCCATAACATACTCCATAAAACAATTTTATAATGGCAATCCTGAGAGTTCAAATTAGACATTTGAATGATTAATAGCTATTAAACTTAAGTTTATTTTTATTACAGCAATCATTTTTATCTCAGACTTACTAATCTATAAGGTGCCCAATAAAATTAAGGTTATCTTTACTACAACAAACATTTTAATCTCAGAATTACTAATCTGCACAATAAAATTAAGTTTTATTTTTAATACAGCAATGATTTTAATCTCAGACTTACTAATCTATAATCTGCCCAATACAGCAATCATTTTAACTTCAGACTTATTAATCTATACTCTGCCCAATAAAATTATTTATTTTAATACAGTGATCATTTTAATCTCAGACATACTAATCTATAATCAGTCCAATAAAATTAACTTTATTTTTAATACAGCAATCACTTTAATCTTGGACTTACTAACCTATAATCTTCCCAATAAAATTAAGTTTATTTTTACTGCAGCAATCATTTTAATCTAAAACTTACTAATCTATAATTTTCCAATTAAAATTAAGTTTATTTTTAATATAGCAATCATTTCAACCTCAGACTTCATTAATCTATACTCTGCCCAACAATATATATTTGTAAGTAATAATGTAGTAACAAGTTCTGTACCACACCACAAAAGTATCCATGCTGCTTTATAATGATTTTTCTGACTAAGCAAAGTGTTTTTGATAATCACTCCATATAATGTGAAAAAATTCAATAATAGTAAATAATTTGAGTTTACAATACCAATACCATTATTTGCAACCACTTCTGGCCAAAGTTTAGTGTTAGTATTAACATGTGCATTAAAGTACCTAAAAAGATAATTTAAACTTTTAATGATATTGATTCAATAATGCTATCCAGCAATGTTATGCATTAATAAATGACCACAGACACCATTTTATAAAATCAAGATTTAGTATTATTAGTCTTTCAATGATAATTTGAAAAATTTCCAAGAATTGAAGATACTAATTTAAAGCATACAGCAAATCCAATATCATTCAGTCTCATTTCACTAATGGATCTACTCTTTAAAAATCTTATAGCCCATCTATCTGTTTTGTTAAATTGCTATGTTCTAGAACACGAATCTAAAAGCCAAATGCAGCAAATTGCCAAACATATATATATATCAGATGCAGGCCATATTCAGTATCATTTTGTGAACCAAAATAAGAACTAAAAAAAGAAAGACTCTAACAAATGTCCATTTGTTGCTGGGCTTTCATGATTTACTTAAATAGTTACATCACCATTTAAATTTATAATCATACATTTTATTGAGACTTTAATAAAATTAATAAAATCCATAATTTTGATTGACAAAAATCAAGATTTTTATCTGAAACTTTCTTCTTTTAATCTGACTTTGATCTAAAAACCTGAAATCTTTTTCTCTATAGTAACATGTCAAGATCTGCTTTTTGTATAAATTGTTACATTCAATCTAGAATATTTTATCCATGAATGGAATTTTGACTTATTAAATTTCATAATTGAAAATAATTGCTCACATACATAGATGCTTCCAAAGATTGATAATATTTTTGCACAATAAATTTTATATTTAAGATATTTAGTACCAAGATATTTACAAAAGTTTAGTATGACAATTTCATCATATTTACATTTTAATTCAGTATTGCATTGGAGTTTTCTTCATTAAACTTTTGAATATTAATTTAAAAAGGTGAACTGAATAGTAATAATTCATTTTTGAGCTGTTTGAAATGAAAATTTCTTTTTTTAAAATTAAATTTTTCAATTTGAGGAATGTAGTTTAGAGTATCATTACTATTTTGAGATAGCCATTTAAGTGTAGGAAAGTGAGCTAAATTATTCTTTGCCAAATGTGTTTGCCAAAGATGGAGCTTTTCTGAAGAGGTCTTAATTGAATTATACATATGACATATCAATTGTTCACATCTTTGCAGAGCAGTATTTTAAGTGCTTAAGCAACTTGTTATGGTAACCAAAAAACCATATTAATCTTCATCTATGAGCTGAGGAATCAATTTTTCTTTGGATGAAATGAACATATAAATTTCTTTTAAGAGTTATTTTTTTAAAAAAAAACAATACCATGACTAAGCCATCCAAGTTCTGCATATTATAGCAAATTGGTATTTTATGAATACAATTTATCCAACAACGCAGAGAACTGTTGACACTTTAAGAGACGAGAATGTATGCAGTTTGTTACTACACACACATCATTTTCCATTAGTCTTTTAGCATAAAATGACTACTGGTCTATTATGTTATGAAATGAGTAAGTTTGTATTTTCATTTGATGTTTTGTAACAAGTCTGACATTAGCAACAACTATAGCTGGAACCCTAACTAGTCATATTTACTGATTTTGACCAATTCACATGAGCATTTTCAAGACTTCTCTCAATACAAATCATTTCCTATTGTATTCCTGATACAGGCACCATATAGAATAGTTCAGTCACATTTATAGTATCATCAATACTATAAATAAATATTGCTGTGAAGTATTAATAGTGTCTGTATATTCATCAATTGCAATGAAATATGTTATAAAAATCTTTTTTTTTTCATACAATATATCTTGGAAAGTTCTCTGCTATACCTTCAATACAGTCTGCAACTGCATTTCCTGATAGGTTTACACATTTAAATGCTTGCTTTTTTCCAGACATATAATTTTGACTACATTAAAAATATAATTTTTAATAGATTCTCCATCAGTAAAAGATTTCCAAGCCCAACCAATTTTTTACCTATGATGTAACTACATTTAACAATAGCATTATTTGTTTTATTAACATTCAATTATATCTGTTAAAATTTCAGTTCATTTTTTAAATCTTTAAGTTTAGCATCATACAACTTTTCTGATATTTATCATAGTTCTTATGATTTGTTTATAATGGTGTTTTGAGTTATATTCTTTAACAATGGCAAGAATTTGTCTGCATGTTAAACATGTTGGAATATTTTTATTTCTACAAGGAAATATGCCTTTCCCCATTTTTCTTGACATGTTCTGAGCCTCTTGATCTAGTTTTCTTTTCTTTTCTAAACACATTATTATCATCAAAAAAACATATACATTATTGAGGCAACTTTTATTAATATACTATCATATTATAATGGCAACATGTAATGTATTACCATTATACCATATGGCTTTAAATGGTTGCATGGCAAATAACTTCTCTACAGCATTGGCAACATTTAATGCTATAAAAATGATATAAAGAATTAAAGTAATAATTTTTGCTTTTGTTTAAAGTTGACATCAAGTATTTAAAGATGTAAATTTTTTTCTATTTTAACCCCCCCCCCCCAGATATGCTGAATGTGAAGCCTTCAAAGGCTATATTTGGCTCATAGGCCATCAGTTTGTGATTCTTGTTCTAGAAAAATAGTTTCATTAAAATGAGATTTTAAACAAATGATACATATTTTTTATAAGATGTCTATACTTCAATTAAGTTTTCATCTTCCTCCACACTCTACATTGGAAAGCAGTTGCTATAATTTCTAAAACATTTAATATTTTCTAATAAATTTTTCAATTATTGTTTTTTTAACAAAATTATATGTAAGAATGCTATTCATGAAAGAAAAAATGTCAGCTATAAGGAAGGTTTACTAACAATAGTTGAAATGAAATGCAAGCAATGTGATAATGGAAATAGTTCACAGAAAATACAAATATTCTGAAGTAAAAAGAATACTGAGCAGTGCAGACATAGAGAACTCGGTACAGAGACACATGATGGTATGTAGCAAGTAGCAGATAAGCCATCAGATAGGATGGATACTACAGAGGCATAGCACAATTTAAGTATGCTATACAAGCTAGCCATTGAAAAAGCATAGACTCAGTCAGATGTGTAAGACATGCAGCCAGACATCACATTGGAGAGTTAGTTAAGTACATCTTAAACACTGAAAAGTAGTAAGGTAAGACATAGTATTAAGTCTTTACTTTGTATGTGCATATATAAGTTATGACTACCAGGTAGTGTTCAACCTTAGTGATAGCTAATAAGATGACAGGAGAAGTGAACAGGGGTGGATGAGAGTCAAGTACAGTAAAGTATGAAGGAGTCTTCAAGAGTCAAAATTACTTATAATAGAACTTATTATATGTGGGAGTAATACAAATAAGAAACAGCCTCATACCAAGCAATTCAGACTTGACTGATACAAACAACCTGTTAATCATCTGTTATTTGTGTAGAACCAGAGAAGTAACAATGGACAAATGGCATATTTCTGCACTAACCCAAATATATATATATTTGACTAATAGACAACAATCATTTGGACATGGTAGAATTTTGTGTACATGAAAAAAAATCATAGAAGATAAGATTTTAAAAAGGCAATAAAGTATTTAGTAAAATATATTCAGAAAACAGACAGATAACAGCAGTAGTAATAGTACAAAAAGGGAACTACATACTGGTAGTAGAAAAAAAGATGGAAAACTTCAGAAAAACCATCAAGACCAATTACTTACAGATATAAATAATTTATTTGAACAAAGTCATCAAGAGAGGATTTATACAGATGGTCAGGAAATGCAGCTACTTTAAAAGGATGGAGAACATAATCAGAATAATTCAGTGAATAAAGAATTAGAAACATTAGCAGAGCTAAGCCAACTAGAGAGACCAAAAAAATTTTGCAGACATCTTTAGTACCTAATAAATTATGTATTTAACTCATTACCTAAGGCTAGTGAGGAAAATTAAAAAATTAATGTAAATCAAGGGAGGTGGAATGTTATGCAGAAAGGAATGTAGGCTAAAAAAAATATTTACTAACAATTATTTCAACGGAATGCATTCAATGCAATAATGGCAGTAATGGAGGAGGGCTTTCATGAAGGTCCACATGTATGTTAAATTTGCGTAGAGTATAAATATTCTGTAATAGAGAGAATACGGGTCCACATGTATGTTAAATTTGCATAGAGTATAAATATTCTGTGGTAGAGAGAATACGGGGAACACAAGAGGATACATAGTAATGCTACAAAGGGCACTCAGCACAGAGATGCATGATGGTATGTAGCAAGTAGCAGATATGTCAGACATGATGGTTGCTACAGAGGCATAGCATGGCCTAACTATGCTGTACAAACCGACCATCAGTGAAGCATATTAAAAGAAGACTCAGCATAGATGCGAAGATTTGTAGCTGAACAAAACATTGGAGAGTTAGAAAAGTCCTTCTTGAATAATGAAAAAATAAAAAGATAACACAGAGCATTGTCTTTGCATTGTATATACATATATATGTTATGACTTGCAGGTAGTGTTCAACCTTAGCCATAATAGATAGGAAAATAGCTGAAGTGAACAGAAGTGGATGATAGTCCAGTACAGTAAAATATGAAAGATTTTTACCTATTTCAGAAATCACTATTATGTGGAAGTAATACAAATAAGAAACAGAATCATACTAAGAATCCAGACTGGATAGATACAATCTGACAATCATCTGTTGTGTGCAAAAAACCTGAGAAGTGAGAGTGGACAAGAAGTGGTGTATGTGACTAATAAACATGTTAAATTATAATTAGTTTGTATTATGTATTATAGACACAAAAGTAAAACAAGCAGAATTGGCATGACTTGATAAGAACACATCAATAATAAGACAAAAAACTAAAAACAAATGTATAAATTATCTTAAATTAGGTTTTAGCTAATTAACTTATAGTGATATTAGCGATTAAGCCAATGCACATGCGCTTAATCACTAATATCACTATTACAGTATAAAAACATAGTGCTATATAAAATAATATCTCACTAATTAACTTATGAAATGATTGTTAGTGGGCAAATGAAGAAATTGAATGAGTGGTTATCTTAATATAGAAATGCAGTTTTTCTTCATTGTTTTTTAAACAGTCTGGTCCTTTTTGAATTTTCACAAATTTTCTAATAATACATAAAAATTAAGAATATGGCTTGCACCTAAAAAATATATAAAGATAAGTATAGACTTTTGATTAATAGTATTTATATGTTCTGTAAATGAGATATTGATTTTTGTATTTGGTTAACTTAAATAATTCTTGCTACACCATACATACTGTAAATGTGCATTTTGTTAACCAAGGGCTGCACAGATCAATTTGCTTTGTTTTACAATATGAATATTGCCTACATTATGTAGAAAGTAGATAAGACCCATTTAATTGATTATATAGTCAGTAGAAAGTTGATAGACACACATTTAATTGGTTATATAATCAGTGATAACCTACATCTTTCTCAAAATCTATGCTTTCTGTAGGCTAGAATCAGGAGCTATAATGGGAAAACTAGTATAAATATGAATGGACATGAACTAAAATCTGGAGGGTGTCATTCATAAGAAGGTGTCACTCATTATCATGGCCTATATGACAAGTCCATACAAATAAAACTTACCTTTCACATACTACACTTTTGATTCAGCATTTTAGGATTTGATGATGTAGTGTAACCAAAACTCTCTAAGAACTTTTTAGTCTGAATATTATACAAGACAGTTTGACAAATATAGACAAATTAAAATCAAATAATTGATATCCTCCATTACAATTAATTTTTTTTTTTGATAATAAAAAAAAGATTCAAATATATTTGTTTTGTCCTTTATGTTAGGAAGTAGTAAAATGCATATTTATTGGTATTATTAAATGTGAAGACCTAAATGTCAATACATACGTATGGAGCTAAACTATAATCTAGCAGCAGTACACTCAAATTAAAAACAGAAATTTCATTTAATAAGTGAAATGAGTTTATTTACTCATAATAATATAAACATTACAAGCAATTAACTTATTTAGGAGTTCTTTTAATATTAAGGGTGGATGGGAAGTAAATGGATTTGTGGGTAATGTCTAATATATATATATATGGTGTAGTTTTTGTAGTTCTTTACACTTCAGAAATCTGCTTGTAGCAGTGATAACATTGGTTATGTTTTAATTTAGTTTTTTTTTTTTCTTTGGCTAGTCTGGTTGAATTTTGGATTTGGGGTAATTTTAATCATAATAATATATAAATTAGTAATAATAATTAGTAATGAGTGACTGACTAGTTGAAACAGCAATACATATTAATGATAATGGAACAGTTCATATATCCATAAATAGATAGCTAGAAATATAGAGCCAAACTCCAATTCCATAATTTATTAAAAGTCCTTCATTCAATAACAATTTGCTTCCCTCATGTTTATCACAACTCCAGTAATTTCAGAGAGTCATTCACTAGCAATTTTAGTAAGCATGTTGCTGCTCATTCAAGTCCTTGAGTCAGTCTAATTGGATTGGATTAGATCTCTTTCTTATATTTGATCAGCAACTATTCTATTAGCTTTCATTCAATCCTTATAATTTTTCACTAATCTTCTTTTTCATTCCTACTATTTCTTCATTAGAAGTTTTGTACTTAATTTTAATAACTCTGTTAATGTGTATATTATTTGACAATTTGTTAAGCAAATTGGAATATGTAGTTTAATTCTACTTTCTGCATATAATTATTTCTAGAGTGACTCAACAGTGCCTGCATTAAGCAGGTTTGTACATACACATACATATATATCTTTATTAATAAATAAATAACTAGTCAATATACAACAGATGTTATCAAGGTTGCATGGATGACTCACATTATCATTAAACACTATTTATCTATGTAGAATTTGGAAAGTATTAAGATTCACATTATGCAGTTATTATTTATTATATCTCCATTACATTTGGCAAATCAACATGTGATTATTTTATAACCGAGTTATTTCTTACTTTACCCTAATTTTGTATGCTTGCCATTTTCCTTCTGCTACACTTGGTGCTTCAACAAGGTAGTTAAATTATGTTTTATTTTACACTTCCTTTCTCTAGTTACATTTTAGTTATAATGAAATACAGCAAAGAGGAATTTAATGAAGTATATATCTTCTTTTTATCACAATAATAATACTTCTAAGGATAATGATTTCATAGCTAAGTAATACATCCTTGCTGCTGTTTTCATTAATAGATTAACTTTTAATTAACAAAATTACATTTATGAAAGAGTAGAAAAAAAAATTACATACAAAAATAAAGTGATTCAAACAGCATATTTAATTAAGCAAGGATAACCATATAATTCTCAATCAAGCTTATCCCTATAGCTCCCCTTCACATATTTATAGGCTGATTGATGATTGGTTTGAGTTTAAAGAACAATTCATCCAAAATAATATAAAAAACGTGCAATAAAAAAACAGAGTAGGGTTCATTTGTGTAAAAGCTACTTTAATTTTCACTAGAAGTAGCAGATCTTTCATTATTGTGGGAGGCCTAATTCAAACACTATCCCTGAAAGTTAAAAAAAAAAAAAAAAGCAGACTTTTTGCTGCTGCTGTCAAAATTATGGTTTGTAATGCACCTATAAGTCTACTACTATGGAAATTCATTTCTAGTCATATGTACAAACAAATATGATTGACTCTGGATCTATCAATTTGATATTATTGGAGTGAAAATTAGAGAAAGGTTATCGGTTGCATAGATATAGTTAGAAGTGCGATAATAATATTCGTTGTCGTTATTTACTAAATTGCTTTATTATCAAAAATGTTTATGGGCGTCTATCCATTTCTAATTTAAATACTTCCACATTATCATTTAATTATCTTTACCCAGTCACAGACGGGTGTATAAAAATAACATGCAGACTGGACAAAAAAAATTCAACTGCTTTCCCCTCTCTATAACAACGTCTGAGCAAAATATTTGATATTCTAGCCACTTCAAACAAAAAACGTTACTTATCATTCATTCTAATTCCAAAACAAAAAAATAACAAAGAATCAAAATTGTATTTAGCAGAAAATGAATAATGAAAAAAAAAAAAAACATCGTTACAGTCACCCAACGATACCGCAAGGAAGAAAAATGATCAATAGCATGATAAGAACATAATGATTGAGCCCTGTGTAACCTAAATGAGAAGAGAATGAAATAACGATGATTAATTTAATTATAAATATCAGTAATAATTAGCTCTTTGATTGTAATTTTTTCATATGGCACATATAATTTCAAATTTAAATATTGTATTCCCTAATTTCAATAAAATAATAACATTATGCAGCGAATGTCAGTGAAAGCAAAACAAAATCACACTATTTAAATCAGAAGAATCAAAAGCCTAAACAATAGTTACCGTTAAACAAATCGGTTAAAATTTTGAAAAGTTACTTAAATAGAGTTCACGAACTTGTTTCTCTCATAATTTAAATTACTATTATAATGAGTGATTATAAAATAAAAAACAGATTCCTGTCAAATAACTTGACTCAAACAATAAAAGTTAAATGTTTAAATTACAATTAAATCTGTCTCTACATTAAACAACGTTAGAAGATGTTGATATCATGGATATTTTAAAATATATATGCTGAATACAAACAATACCGAATATATAAAAGACAAATAAATATTACCTTAGACTAATATTCTTCTAAACATCATATGATCACCATCTCTTATAGTAGCACATAATTGTTATTAAACAATGCAAAAGTCTCCATGTAGGAGTGCCGTTGATTACTCTGGTTGGCACAGGGTGGCACTACTATATGGAGAGCTTTGCCTTGTTTACTAATATTTTTTCAGTGAAGTAAGTAGTTAATCGTCATAAAATTAAATATAAAACAAAATTGAAATTGGAAAAAAGATATACCACTTGAGGTCGCTATAATCATAAGATAACCTAAATATTGTTATATTATAATTACAGTACTGTATTTTATAAATTGAATAAAAACTGATTTCATGTCCTCATTAACTGGGACTTATGACCAAAATATAATTTAGTCAATATACTATACTTTTATTTTCTGTAATCATTAAGGCAATTTTCAATATTTATTTTTAATGGTAGACGATTGATTTTTTTTAAAAAAAATCCTTTATGTTTTGCTTAAAACGAAACTCATGGATTTCAAAAATAATTCCACAACTGAAAATAAATGAAAACCATAATATTTTCAATTAATAGCGGGCCGCCTTGCAAGTAGCATGAACTAGTGTAATTATCCTCACAAAATAATCTGACTTCATCTTGATTAATTCCTGCTTAAAGACAGCAAATTATGAACATATACAAAACTGTTAGCGAAAACTGCGGTAATATAGCTGTGCCAGGAACTACAGAAATCAGAGTTCTAGGTTCTTGACACGAATAACGACTTCGTAGTATTGGCGGCATGGATTACCTCGAACAACAGATATACACTCTACAAAGCGATCTTCTCTTCACCTAGGAAACACTATAAAATTAGTTCGACTTAACATAGAAGGTATATCAAAATTAGCATCTTATTAACAATGTAATTATTGTTCTAACAATGCGCATCTTATTAAAATTTCTGGATCTACATCTATTTGTGGAAAAATGCATTCTAAACATTGTGTGCTACTTTCTTTTCAAGCTTTTCATAAAACATACAATTTCTATTGATGGTATTGCAATTACCATTTATATAAATATTTTTTTATATGTGTAATATTCACAAAACTCCCATATAAATTAGCCATACTTCCAGATTTTCCTATGCCTATATACATAGATTCAATTTTCATAATAGCTTTTGGGATATGAAAATGAGGTTAAAGCAGCTTGTCAACATTTAGGATAGATTTAAACAATATATGTTATCTTGGCATGCCAAGTAAAGAGAAACATTCTATTTAGACAAATCTGGAATAGAATCCCTATCTGATCTATCTTTTATTTCTACAAAAAAAAAAAAAGATTAATAATTATCTACTAAACTATTGATTTAGATCATTTCTCCATATTTAATATAAACCAAGACTGTTGTAAGTCATATTTCTATAATTGAAAGTTATCCTATTCTGAGATGGAATTTAAGAAAAGCTGACTGAAGTTGTTGATTAACTGGATATTTTAGTAATAAAATCACTTTAATTTCCTCTTACTATGAGAACACTCATAACAGCTGCCAAAAGTCCATCCTTCAAATGTATCAAAAACAATCATTCCACATTGGGGGAAAAAATCAGCTGTGTTCTTTATGGCCAATATTTGTCTAACAATGGTCTGGAAATTGCTGATAAACTTTTTAAATGATTAAATGATATTTAAAAAAAAGGAAGAGAGTATAAAAAATAAAACATTACAAGATCTAGTTGAAAAGGCTGGTCACTTCTATGCAAACATAGTAATTGTAAAAGCAATTCTTAAAAAAAAAAACTATTACTACCACTGCTAGTGGAATTAACTATTTTATATATCAGATTTCTAGATCCAAGACTGATAGAATGAAAAAAACATTATAAAAGAACCAAGCTTTTCATTCATAACATAAATATTGGTGAATTTATTTTTAATTGTTCTATGTCAAAAAAGACTGCAGGAGTGAAAGGATAATTCCAAAGTTTTGAAAAAATTTAGGAGCTGAATTGCCTGAGCACTTATGTATATATATTGGAATTGTAAATAAAATTTACTATGAAATTATTGCAAACAGTTTAGACCATGAATGAATAAATGTCCTTTGTTATTAATTTACACTCTAGAATATTTACATATATCATATATACATTTGAATTCCATTAAAATTAATATATGCTGAATATTTATGCAGGATTAGATGAGTATAAAAAAAAACCTGTGCATATCATCACAGTTATTGAATTTGTCTATCCATATGCTATAGTTGCAATGGCAACAAAGTGGACAATTGTCATATGTAGCAGTTGTACATATTGGGTGTAATGCACTATAGAGATTAAAAAATAATATTGAAGAATAACTTATTCTTTATTTTTGTTTATTTATATATATATTGACAAATGAATAAACTTGTTTGCTACGTTTAATTTGTTGTATTATTTATTTAATAAAACTTAATTGATGCTATACAGATTGGGGTTGTTAAGAATACTCCCAGGATATAACAGAATGGCACAGATCAATAGTAAAAAAACCTAGGCAAGAAAATGGAGATATGTGGTTAGAAAATTGTAAAACCTATGCATATAAATAGTATAGCATAGATTGACAATTGAGTCATTTGTGGGAAATAGCATAATAGCCTGATTAAACAACAAATAATGTATTTGATATTAATAAAATTTTGTGCAACCAAGATAGCACTATTAAATAATAATAATAATGATGAATTTGATAACAATAATGAATCAGACTAAATAATAATAGTTGTGAATTTGATATCAATAATGCATTGGATTGGAAAATTTATGTAGAACAAGCCAAAAGATACATGTTTATTAATAAAATTGACAACAAGAAAGTTAAAGTCACAATGTTTATGTGGTATTCAGAGAAGGAGATTCTGAAAATGACAAACTGACATTGCAGCATGCACTACCATATTAGGGTATAAAAGAGATGTTACTGCTTATTTTATACCAGTGATATCTAAATGGGTGGTATGCCTTAGATTCAGAAATAGATGGCAGTTTCCTCAATGAAACATCGATATTATGACCCAGCTTTAAGGACATTATCTAAAGAATGTAATTATAGCACTGAATTGAATGATATGGTGTTGGATCAAGTACTATGGAAAATGGCAAATAATAAAATTCAGGAAAGTTCTCTTAAGTGAATTTGACTTAAATTTTAAGCATGCAATTGAAAAATGATTTGCACAGAAAATTTTATTTAATAATGCTATGGAATTTTAAGTTCCCATACAATCAAATAAAACTCCTACAGCCATAAGCAAAACCAAAACTGACAGACTGAACTACAGGAGCACTAAAATGTTTTAGTATGTTGCTGTTATGGGAAAAAAGAGGGTGTGAAGAAAATTGTAAATATAAAAAGAAAAAAATGCCATGCTTGTAAATTAATCAGATAGTCTTCATGTGTGTCAAAATAAACACAAAAATATTAAAACTAAGCTAAGTTTGAACTGTAAATCAGGGGGAGGGTACATTAAAAGTAAAAATAGTATTAAGAAAATAATTGATATAGTTAGTATCTGTAAACAGCAAATTAATATAGAAGTAGATAATGAAGCTGGCTTATCCCTGATGCCCCAGAATGATTGATAGCTCAAGTTAAAAATGGGCCTTGATGCTTGAGAAAACCGATATAGTAGCTATAGATAAAACAGTAATAAAATAGGAATACGTGGCACACTTATTATAACAGTTAGAATTAACACATTAAATTTCTAATGTTTTTTATAGTTAAATGAGATGTCCAATATTGGGTAGAGATTGATTCTGATCATTGGGTATTAATATCATTAAAAGAATACAGATAGAGTTGTAAAGTTCATAATAAATACCCACATTTGTTCAAGTCTAAACCTGCAGAATTAATAACATGGTTATTGGATATTGAACTTGTGAAGGATACCCAACCAATTCTGTGTAAACCTCATAAAGTTTCATTTGTTTTAGAACCAAAAGCAGAAGAGATTATTAATGATGAATAATTGTGCTTTAACACTTGTGGAAATGGGCTAATATCAATCATAGTTATAATGAAGCCAGACAGTAGCATCCATTGATGTGGAAATTAATAACACTAAATAGATTTATTAATAAGGGAGTTTCTTCTGCTCCAAGTGTGGGCAAGATATTATCAACATTTCAGAAGGCTTTTCATTTTGCAAAAATCAACTTAAAACTCACATTGTTTTCAAATAGTTAATAATGATTCCAACACAAGTGAAATAAAATAATTATATAAAAATATTTTTTTTTTATTATAACTGGTTTTCGCCCTATATTAGGCTCTTCAAAATTTTAAAATATTAAATTTTGTTACATTTTTTTATTCTTCTAGAATGTAATAAAAGTTAAAACTTTTTTGTGTGTTCTTAGAATTTGATATTTTTATATTTGATGAATTGTCAAATATAAAATATTTTACTAATTAGAGAAAGATGATCAATTTGATTTCTAAAATATTGCAAATAAAAAGTAATATTATCAGTTAATAAATTGTACCATGAAATAACTATTGAGAATGAAAATAGTTGTGTTATATTTGTTACCTTTTTAGAGAATATTTTTAAAATGTAATTCATTATTCATTTCCTTTTTAACCAACAGTACTATTTTGTTCTGGTCTATCAGCAATAACAGATTGTGACTTTGTGTTGTTGTTTTTTTTAGGAAGAAGTTGAAGTTTATTGTTCCAATTCTATATGTGAGAGAATTTTTATTGGTATGTGGAAAGATTCATAATAATAGATAAATTACAATTGCAAATGAGATAAAATTCAATTTATTTACAAAAATTGAAAAATATAAAAAGCTTTTTAAAAAAAAAAAAAAAAAAAAAGATTTTTAATTATCATATGACATAAAATATTAAATAACATCAATATTTGTAAAAATAATTGAATTTTCTAGAGAAAAATGTAAAAAAAAAAAAGATTTAACTTTTAAATGTATTTTCTCTTATTTTTTCTTTAAATATTTTATTTTCTTGTAATTTTCACATTTATATTTTTTCATTTCTCTCATATACAACATCATCATTTCTAATAAATTATTGATCCACAACAAGATGGACTCTCCAAGTTTAATCCTGTATTTTTAGAATTTATTTTTTCTGTTATTTTTGAAAATTTCATGATTTATCTTATATGTAATCTTTATAAAGTTTATTACAATTTTTTTGAGATTAAAAATTGATTCTCCATCTATTGTCATCTTTACTAAATCAGCTTTAATTTTATTACTGATGTCATTGACACCTGTTTATTCCTTTACTCATATATTTTGCATTTTGTTTGTGTTACTCAAATAATTCATCTCTCTATATTTAACTGTGTAATTTCTGCATTGTTGTTCTGTTAAGCTTTCAAGTCGCAAGTTTATATGAAAAAAAAACCCCGCTAAAACATTTCTATTGAAAATTATCTCTGTCAATCATCTACACATATTTTTTATATTTATTTCTACCAAACACTTCATCTAACTTTATTATTTGATTAATTTATAGCATTGTGTGTTCATCTATATTAATAATCTGACCTAGATATTTCTACTTGTTAAATTCTAGTTATAATTGTCATTTTAATTTTTTTCTTATGTAAAAAACCATTGAACATTAGTTTTTGTAGGATTCTCCTTTACTTTTTTGCTTTATTTTATAATTCTTGTTTTTTTTCCTGAATGTCTGTAACATTATTGACAAAAAGCACCACCATCTGCAAATTTACATAATTTAATTATTATTTTAGCTTCCGATTTTTATCAACTAAATATTCCCAATGAGTCTGTTGTAAAAAGTTTTATAAATATGGCATCAGGCTATTATATACCTTTATTAATGTTATTCTTCTTAGTGTAAACTATCCTGGTTTTATATTTTGATGCTCCAAATTATTAATCACTGCAGAAATCTGGATACAATAAAATACTTCTTCATAATCTACTAATTAAAAGCAGAATGATTTATAGTCAATCCTTTATATGACCTCTTAATATTTGGATCTAATCTGCTATTCTAAAACAGCTTTTAAATTCAGCTTGATCATTTAATTAGTTCAAGTCCAGCATTCTACATAGATGGCTTGCAAGGATCTTAATAAAATCCTGTTTAGAACAGATAGATCAACTGACAGGCCTATAATTTATAATATCCTTTTTTCTACCTTTCTTAAATACCAAGAACACAACTGCATTTTTCCAATCATCTCATGCATCTTCATCATTTAGGCATTTAATATATAATTTTTTCAACAATTTATGTATTTGTTTATCTATTTCTCATATTCATTTCTGGACATCTTTAATTGTTCATTTAATTGACGTCTCATCTCTTCACTAAAAATAGTTTCCATTGTTATAATTGTAGAAACTATTTTGTTTTTGTTTTTTTTACTATTTCATTATGACATCAGTTATTTTAATCATATAATTACTTTTTCTTTCTATTGCTAAATGACTTTTGTTCTTATACCAATATATTATGTTATATTTTTGAGACATGTCTTCTATTCCATAGTTACAGTGCTTATTTTTTTATATTATCTTTAATTCTTTTTCTTATTATTTGATAAAATTTCATATATTTATTTCTTTTAAAACAATCATTTTTACTTATTTTTACATTATTTCTTCTCTTTATATATTGCCTTGTCTTGATTAAAAATTTAATTAATTATTGCTTTTTTAATATAGATTAGCTGTATAGCTGACTTTAATGGAGAATCAGTTATCTTTTTATTGAACTTGGTCTAATCATCATTGAAATCCGATAATATTTTATAATCAATTCTAAGTTCTAATTTAAGATCATTGAGATATTTCTGAAGAGTATAGACATCAACAGTTATAGCATTCTTGTTTAATAACTTTTATACTTTGTAATATCACATATCTTACAGCTCAGTAATCAATAATCACTTTTATGTTTAATCTATTAAATACAATATATCCTTGAAATATATAGTTTTTGTTAATCAAAATGTAATTCAATTCTTTTATGATTTTCTTTACATGCTTTCATTTTAGATTTAAAACACAACTTGCTGCTACCATCAATAAGTAATGCTCTTCCCTTGTTAATCATTAGTTTCCATACATCATACACTACTGCTGTAATTATGCACTCCATTCATAAAATGAGAAGACAATGTAATATTTATTTCAAGAATTGCACAAAATTCTACCTATTTCACAAACTGTACAGGTGCATTATACATTTCTTAAAATGAGCAGAGTTGAACATGTATGATTTCATAATCTGTGCATAACATACACATATATATCAAATAAAATATTCATTAAAGATTGATTATTGTAGTAACAACAAAACAATAAAGCATTAACAGTGAAAATAAATCTTATATATAATTATTATAAAATGCAAAGAACTTTTAATTGTTTTCATAACCAGTTCAAATTTAAAAGGTTTCAGGGTGAAAATGGTTATGAAAATAACTGAAAATACTTATGCTCTCATAAGTTATTTGTAAGATTTACTCCCACTATTAATGTTTTATTGTTATTATATATATACAGCAAGTAATCTGTCCAAAAGTTAGTAGGCATTTGGCCAGAAGAGAGTAATATGACCAAGTGTTAATGATTATTGATGGTTACTTTTCACTTTCTTAACATAACTTTATCAGAGCATTTAAATTTTATAACTACATAATAAAAATGAATGGGTTTTTACATCACTGAGTAGGATAAATTAACAATTACTGTAAATATCTTGACCTTATTCATATATTCTTGATACTTCCCCCCAAAAGCCATGTTTTATATATTTAATGTTTTTATTTACCATGCACTAAAACATAAAAAAAAATTGTTTCTTTAATCACAACTATGGTTTTTTTAGATTTAACTTGAAATAAAAGCATGGGGGTAGGGTCCAGACATTAATTAAGTCAATCCCACTTCTTGACCCTGCATGCTTTTATTTCAATTTAAATTTTAAAAAACCAACTGTGGTTTAAGAAACAATTATTTTTTTGCTTTTTAGTGTGTGTGCACAGTAAATAAAAGCATTTAATATAAAAAAAATTTTTTAAATTCTATTTATAACTTTTTAGTATAGATATAGTAAATAAAAAATTGACTTGACACTTATAGTTTATATATATCAATAAATATTTCTGCTATAAGTTAATGTGTGTAGAGATTGAAAACGCAATGTATGGGTAAGAGAACAAACAGGTGTTACTGACCTCATTGAAAAAATTAAAAGATTGAAGTGGAGTTGGGCTGGACATATTGCTAGAAGAGATGATAATAGATGGACAATTGAAATCTTAAACTGGATTCCAAGAGATTGTAAAAGACCCAGAAAGAGACCACATGTGAGATGGATGGATGAAATAAGAAAGTGTGCAGGAGTGATGTGGAGAAGAGAAGCTAAACATAGGAGAAAATGGATTAAACTTGGAGAGACCTTCATCCTGCAGTAGATTGATAATGGTTGATGATGATGGTGGTTCATTCATTTTTTATTTTTTTCACTTACAATTTTTAAGTCTTTTTCTTAAATGAGTAGCTGATTATGTGATTCTTTTCAATTAGGATAATCCTGTCAGAAGTTATGCTTCCGCTTGCATAAATCTAGTGGATAGGATTGCTTAGCACTATTTTCTTTTTTCAGTTTTATGCAAATACTAAATTTAATGATTTGATAGTTATTGTTTTTTTCCTGACTAAAGATAGATTGGATAATTACGAAGAAGATAATTCATGGAGATAGCGATAGTTGTACCAGGACACAACTTCTCGTATATAATATTTATATTAAACTCTGTTTAATTATATGTAACAAAGTTGTACATATATATGTGGATATGATTTATGAAGTATATTTTAAAAAATAAACAACTTTTCCAATTTTTAGTTCTTAAATTTATAGCTCTCGTGCAATAATGAAACCCTTAAGACATTAAGTGGCAAATTTGATCATTAGATATGTAAATATATTGTGAGACCACCATCAAACTTTTTAAAGATATGCTTTCATGTGTTATATATAATTTTTTCCGTTTTCTTAAATTTCTTTCCTTTTCATCCACATCTCATAAAGTTTGTATTTTATTGTAGTAAAACTAAGTTGTTTATACAATTTTTATTTTTTTATAATTGCAGTTATGCAATTTATATAATATATATGTTATATTTTAAATAAAGTATATTTATAGGATAAAATTAATTACTTTTTAAATTTATTTAAAAAACATTTAGCAATTAGAAAATATAGGGGATTTGAGCTCAGACTTTCAAGAAACCTTCAACTATCCATGCCATCTCATACTACTGATACACATGACCACACATATATAGGAAAGATAAATAATCACCAATATACGTATTTTGTGATGAACCAGCACTCATTAGTTAGTCCAGATTATTATCTCTCACACACACACACATATATATATATAATTAGTGCTCAGTTTATATTAAGATAGCAAATTCTTATACCTTAATGGCCAGGCTTCAATCTATTGCAATCTCCAACTCCTCAGCCATCCACACATTGAAAATATGATGACAGAATGCCCAAATCCCATGCTGATGCCAATGTTGTTGTCATGCTCATGTTGATTTCAAGTCACTCTGATCCCTCACATATAGGACCATATCCATTTAAATACATCGAAGAAGCATAGTCAACATGGGCATAACAGCAATATTGGCACTAGCATGGGATTTGGGCATTTTATCAACAGATTTTCAATGGTATGGATGGCTCAGGAGTTGGAGGTTCCAGTAGATTGAAGTCTGGCCATTAAAGTATAAAGATTTACTATCTTAATATAAACTGAGCACTGATTATATATATGTGTGGGAGATGATAATCTGAACCAACTGATGAGTGCTGTTTCAGCATGAAATGTGTATATTGGTGATTATTTATCTTTTCTAATGTATGTGGTCATGTATAGTGTGGATAGGTAAAGGTTTCTTGAAAGTCTGAGTTCAAATTCTCTATATTTACAATTAAGTTTGTGGTATAAAAATGCCTGTATTTCAAATCTTATTTAGCAATTAGTTGATTCATTCACCATCTAACTCTTGTCTCAGTACTTTAGGATTACAGCTGCTGTAATGTAATCATCTGGCAAAAAGTAATCATCTGGCAAAAAGTATTCTAATTTTGCTATCTCATAAAATAATGCCTGCACAGGATTTTCTGACAAACTTAATTAATTTCTTTTCACCAAAATGCAATTTAAAATTTTATTTAAAAACAAACAAACACTTATTTACCTTATAATGAGGAGCACATTTATTATAATGAAAAACATGACTGTCACTGGAGCGGAGTTAAATTTTTTATGTCCTCCAATATGAAATGAAAGAGTTCTTTTGTTTGTGTATTTGATTTTCAATTATAGTGGCTCTAATCCCAAAGTATACGTGTATCAAATCAAGATTCTTCTTTCTGTTTATTCAGCAATGAGAATTAATTCAAACAACTTAAGAATTATAGCATAAATTAAGAATTTTTAAAGGTTGCAAACATTTTTTTCAGATTCAGGATTACTCATAGTCTTTGTATTTCATAAATAGAATTTATCTGTTTCTGTCCATTATGAAACAAATAATTAGCTACATAATTAAAAACTTGTGTCTAAGAATACAGTGGCAGAATTAAGGGATTTGAAGCCACTAGTGAAAAGATGCCATTATGATATTTGTTGATTATTAATCTGTTTAAATATACAAATGAATAAAAATAGTTGATAAGAATAATGATATCTGGATTATTGTGAGAATTTAATGCTTTTTGAATGAAGTTTGACACAACTAACTTTAGTACTCAAACATCATGTGACTCAGAATAGCTGATAAATTATTGAATAAATAAGTTAATATTTTATATTTTTTGTATGTGGGTGTTTTTTATATGATATTCTTATAATAAAATTTATTATTAAAAAAAGAAAACAATTCATTTATTAATTATGTTAAAAAGTGATTAATTTTATGCTTAGTGACTTAAACAAATAATGAATTTAAGAGCAAAAGAATAATTAACAAGCATGAAAATTAAAAATAAAAACTCAGTTTGGATTACCAGGTTCAAATGTGGTTTAAATCACCTCACTACTTCTGCAGTTTGTTTCATAATACAAGCTAAAATCATTAGGGGTTTAAAAAACTATAAACAAGCATTTGCTAAGTATAGTGATTTGTTCAATTCTCTTTCAGAGCCATTTGTTGTAAGCTTGAGTAATCAATGGATATTAGATATTAATGTTATATTAACATCTTTAGTCAGAAGATAGCTATCAGCTGTCTTCAGTAAGAATCAAGATTGATCTACTATTATTAAGCAAAACTATAAACAATTCAACTATTATTCAATCTCATAACAGATAATTATTTTAATTTTTGGTAATTATTAGCCATGGTGTTCTCGTACATGTAACTAGATTCATTGCAAGATAATATCTACTAACTATTATTTGTTTATGGAAAAAATTTCATACAGAGAATAACTATTTACAGGAATTCAATAATTATTATCAAATAAGTGTTACAGTAAATTTATTTTTATAAAATTATGCTTATGTAAGATCTTAAAAATAGAAATAAAGAAAGCCTATTATGTTTTTTTTTTCATATAAATTATAAAAACTAATTAATCAATGTAATAGGTATTATAGAAAATATATATTCATAATTATAAATTAAAAGTCTTTTTTGGCACATGATTTTGTTGCCTTATCAAATATTAAACATCTGTTTATTGCATAGAGAATGTCACTTACTACTTTATGAAAGAAGTACAAATAACAGCTATAACAATAAATCAAAGAAAACCTGAATAAAAAAAATTGTGATACAACAATTCATATTGTTAGAAATTAAATAAGGATTTAAACAAATTAATGTATAACATAGCAATATATGGAATAAAAAAAAAACTTTATACAACACCATATATATTATCACATTTTTTAATACTGTATATCATGTTATATAGTTTATTTGTTTAAACCTTTATTTAATTTTAATAATATGGATTACTATATCATAATTGTATTTATTCATGTTTTTTGTTTTATTTATTATTGTTATTTTTACTTTATATATATATATATATATTGTAACAAAATTAAAGTATGCTCAAAAGAAATATTATTAACATATTAAAGAGAAATTCAATTGTATATTAAAATATCATTGGATTTGTCAAAAATCCAAATATTATTAAAATCTCAAATATTCAAGTATTCATTGTATCTTAATAAAGATGATCAAACGATCCAAATGTATTTAATAATTATGAAAAGATTCAAATATAAATATTTAGCTTAATAAACGAAAAGCATTGTAGCTTAAATTAAATTATGAGAAGAATACCTGAGTAGTGGCTGTTAAACAAAAAGGTCAGACTGAGTTATCAATCATATTAAAGGTCATTGGATTAAATGAAACATACTTCTATAATTAGATTCCTCAAGATATCACAATATCAATAATTATAAACAAATTATTAATAACAACTATTATAACTCAGGTATATGGAAATCACGTGAGGTGAGTACACTAGTAACTCAATAAAATATCTGCTCAGGTATACAGACAGTAGATTTTATCCATTTTCATTTCTTGATTTGATGTTAAGTGCATATCCAAACAAATACCAAGTGAATATGGTCTAACAGGGCACCACTAGATTATTTGAATCTAGACACAGTTATATCTAATAACCTTTCACAGGTACCAGGTTTGAATCCCTTTTAGGTACTTTATTTCTAATAAACATGGAAGATTGTGCTTTTTAGAGCCATATCACTGTATGCACTAATATCTAAGTAAGCATAAAACATCTTTAAACTAAAGTGGAATTCATTAGACATAAATCATTTCTCAGATCTTAGCATAACGAATGTGTTTCAATATTTTTTTATAAGTTTTACTAGCTCAGATTACTATTAATTTAGGATGGCAATTCACTCATCCTTGCATGAAATAGATGATGGAATGGTGGTTATAATATTACTAAGAAATCACTAAATATTATGAAATCAATATTTATTTATGGCCTTTGAACATTTAAACAGCTCATTAATTAAAACGTGATGACGACGATGATGATAATGATAATGATAATGACAATGGTTTCAACTACAGCTTTAGGACTAAGCCTAAACATAAAATTTAAATTCAGAAATTAATAATTATTGTTAATCTTAGCATATTTAATCATATCTTAAACAACTAATATTAAACCATTGATGATGAATGATCACACTTGATAAAGACTACACTTAATGAAATATATACACCTCATTTAATAACATAAACTAATATTTATTACTGCATTTCTAACATATACATAAAAATTTCTATATTTACATGAAAATTTATATTAACAATAACCACAACAATCATAATCGACTGTTTTAAAATCATAACATTAAATCTTAAATTCTTCCCCCTTTCCTGTAAATGTATTTCAAAAGTATATTGTATTAAATTGGGTAACCGATTTGTTAAAATGTTCCATCCACAAGAAAAGTATTTCATAAAACAAAATCTCCACTCATTGGCACACATACTTTATAATCTAACATGTAAGTAGAATGACAAAAATAAATGTTAGTAAAATTGGAAAGAGCAAGTTTTAGAAACAAGTTTTAAATTATTTTCTCCCCCTCTCTTCTAAGCGCTGAAATGCTATATTTTCCTAAAACAAACTAATTTCATATTTTAACACTACTTATTACTTCACATTCACTCGCAATTATACACATAAATATTATTATGTATGTGCATGTTTTATCCCATAATAGCAAAATATTATCTAAAACCAAAATAATAATACAAAAATTATTTTACACATTAATATTCCATAACTGTAAATTAATAAACAAATAATTTTGATACATTCAAGATCATTTATGAAGCTCAAAGTTATTATTAGTAAGACATTCTTGGTTTTAATCGATCTGAATAGTCTTTAAAAGTTCTTTAAATAAAATATACCACTTTATTGCTAAAATTTTATTAAGACTCTGCTATCATAAAGAAAATATATCAAAAATTTTTTTTTATACTACCAGTTCTTTGTAGTGACTTCTAATGAGTCAAATTTCTCTTGTTTAATGTCTATCTTTGGCAGCAACAATTTCCATGTCTCTTTGGAACAATCTCTTTCTTAAAGTGTATAATTATTTGATGATGATGATCCTATTGAGGTTATTTGCTTTAGTGGACAATTTGGAAATCTTTATATTAATTTTTCTTCTCTTCCTGTCAAGCATGATTCTTTGAGTGGATGAAATACAGCAGTTGTTTTCACATTTATAAATTTCCTGGGGGTCTAAAATCAGTTGCTGGAACAATTAATTGGACTTGATGATTAATATTTATCAGTAGATTAATTCATCTTTCTGATCTCCTATGAATGCAGGTGAATGTTTTCTTCTTTCTATTTAAAAACATCTTATTTCTCTGGTCAGTTGAAAGGTGTAGAATATTATATTTCAGACAAGACATCTTTTCTTTCCTATATGATCTGAAGCTCCACAATGGTCAGGTCTTGATGGGACACATATATAATTTTTCTACCCCATCATTTCTTATATTTTCAACATTCAAAACTTCACAAAAAATGATTTAAAAAAAAAACTATCTAGCAGAACTAAACATGTTTGTCTGCTTTAGTTTCAATAATTTTTAAAAAGTCTCTCTTACAATATATTATAACAACAATAATTTAATCTAATAGCTCAACTGATTTTCCAGACTGCTTTTATATCTGATTTTTGAGTCAACTCACCCAATTAGAGTGATAGTGTGAATTGCTATTTTTGACCAACCCAAAAACAATCACACACCTGGTTTTCAGACACTTTTGTCTTAAAAAAATAGACTTGATCCTTTTTCACGTATATCTGTAATATCTAAAATTGGAGTTTCTTTTTTTTTATCTTAAGATAAGACAATTTCAAAATTAGAGTTACCACCCAGCTTAAGTTCCCAAAGTGACAAACAATCATTTACAAAAACAAAATTGCTACAAAAATAGATATCTGATTCAACATATTTCCTCTCTTAATATAAAATTTTAAAAAATTTTTTTTTTTATAGATTTAACTTTTCTTTTTCTTTCAATATTTAATAAATGTAAATTTCTGTATGTAATGTACACACATACTTTATCATTTCACATCATTCATAAACTAACATTAAATAATATAATTGCCAGCTTAGTAATTATAACCCTAATATTTAAAATTAAATCTGTGGCTTTTTCAAATCCCACTTACAATTATAGAAAAGCAAAATAGAAGTATAGAATAAGATATTAGAATTGATCAAGCATAGGTTAGTTTTAAAGAAAGTTAAAATTTAATATCTGAAATATAATGAGGCAAATTCAATAGCTTATATCATACACTGCCTATACGTATGTGTTATAGCTTTGCTTTTTAAAGAAAAATTAAAAATTGAATAGTTTAAATGTGTGTATTACCTTTCTATCAACACCCAAACAATATTAATTGTTGACCCACTCTCTTTCTATCTAAAGCTTTTAGAACTGGATCTTGTAGGGTTTAAACTTGGATGCCCTACAACTTCCTTTTATATAAAAATGTGATGATGATTTTGTTTTACATTTTCCTACATGCACATTACTATAAATTTAGCTAGTGACTAAATTGTAATGGCACAACATTCCCCCTCCCCCCCTTCACATAAAATCATCAGCACTTTTGTTTTAACCATATTTAAAAAAAATCATGATCAATAAAATAACACTAACAATAATAAACACACTAATAATAAAATAAAATTTTAACTACTGGCAAACATCATACTTTTCATTAGAAAATCTAGCATCCTGATTTATTTTGGAGATCTTTTCCTTTGTACAAAGCATATTGTGGTCTGCATAAAATTGCACACGTACATCCAGTCCCTGTTTAATATGGCCATTTTTCATTTTGACTGGATATTTATAAAACATATCCAGAGGATTTATTTTATATAACCTCCTATTACAAACTCCATTTAGAAATATGGACTCTTGGTACCATACGTAATATGCCTTGAAGTTTTTCAGAGAGATTGACTCTCTATACCATACATACTTTATTTTTAAACTTTCCAGAAAGATGGACTCTCTGTACCATATATAATTCATTACATCTTCCAGAGAGGTTGATTCTCTGGGCCATGTACAATTTATTTTTAAATTTTCTAGAAAGGTTGACTCTTTGTACCAAATATAAGGTACACTTAAATTTTTTAGAGACATCAATTCTTTGTACCATATGTAATGGACATTTAAATTTTCCAGAGCATTTAAATTTTTCAGAGAGATTGATTCTCTGTATGATACACACTGGACATTTACATTTTTCAGAGAGATTGCTTCTCTGTACCAGATATAATTTATGTTTGACTTTTCCAGAGCAGTAGAATTTTTCAGAGAGATAGATTCTCTTAATTTTATCACCTCATCTGGTGCATGGAGTTTTTCCTCCCACTCTCTTTTCCTTCTTTTCACTTTATGATCTACCCCAATCGAGACTCTCTGGCCATCTCCTCATGTACTCTCTTTACTGGGGGACTTGGTTTTGCAGCTACTATTGGCCTTTCTACTTCTGGGAACTTATCCTTTATCAGTGTATATAACTTTACATTATTTTACCCATTATCAGTAGTCTGACTATCCTTTATTATACTTTCTGTAGTTTTCTCTATATGAGGTTTTTCAATCTTTGTTTCCCAGGCCATGATCATTCGGTTGTTGCTTTCAATAGATTGATCTATTTTTGCTTTTAATTCATCTTCACTTCTCTTATCCTCTTCTTTTAAACTTTCTACACTTTCTATGCCTTTTTCATCATCTTCTCTTAAACTTTCTCTCCAGATTCTATTATCTTCTAGAATACTTTTTATACTTTTCTCCATCTTTTGTTTGAAACTTTTACAACCTTCTTCCATACTTTTAAACATCTGCCTAATCCTTTCCATCATTTCCATTTCACCTTTATTCATTTTATTAAATCTTCAATATATTCAATATACACCCCATCTATGTTTCCCCTGACCACCAAAAACCTACACATCCTTTCCTTGTCTGACACCTATCTTTGACTAACTGACTGATTTGCTTTTCACCTTATCATGCATTACAAATACAAAAAAAAAATTATTTAATATCATTATTTGATGAATCACACAACAATAATCTATATAATGCATGTCTGTCTGCAACAGCCCAAATTATACATTCATCCATTCTCCTAGAAATCTGACAGATATTGACAGTCCACAGAATGACTAGCAGTTCACAATCCTGAGACAAATAAAAGAATTCAGTCACAGCACCATAATCACACAATGCATCATGAGCACTCAGAAGATCAACCCAATTCGATCACCTTTAGCTACCACAACCCTTGATTGAATGATGCAAACTCAGTTGCAATAAAAGAAGTATTAAGTCTTAGGGGCTAAAATAGATGAACTATGCCTTGCTCTCTCTCTTGGAGTCTTATGTGGCAAGTATCAAGGAATGCCCTGCTTATTATAGATTACAGAAAACTAAGCCTTGCTCTCTGTCTTGGAGACTTATAGACTGATATCATGGCAGGACTGCTGTTAACTGCTTCATGATAAAATAAGGATAACATATAAAATGGATTGGAAAACTATGCCATGCTCTCTCTCTCTCTCTTGGAGACTTATAGGTTGATATCATGGCAGGACTGCTGTTAACTGCTTCATGATAAAATGAAGATAACTTATAAATTGTGTTGGAGCAGTGAATGGGTTTGATCATTCATGAGTTACATGAATACATAGCATTCTCAAGGCAATGACAAAACTCTCCACTCATCATCAAAACTGCAATCTAACCAACCAAACTCCAACGATCAAATATCCAATCCAACCTCTAAAATCATAGAATTTTCTACAAAATGAACTCCCCAAACACACATGAGACTACTATCCCATAATTCATCACGATTACTATGCCTATCCTATTTGGCAATAAATCATTTTAATGTTCCAAAAAAAAAATTCTATTATTTATTTCACCTTTGTCTTAAGTTGTGATATTCATCTATTTTCAAAATTGATAAAAAAAAAAAACAACAAGCTGTTTTATGGTTGTACCCATTTTATCATCATCAGTGAAAAATTAAATCATATTAAACATCATCATATATAAATGTAAAATAAGACTGTATGGCCAAGACAATTTTGTAAGATAAAAAAAAAATTTTTACTGAAAAAAAAAATTTTACTAAAAAAAAATTTCTCTCTTTTAACCACACATCTCCTATCATTCTATAGACTCCCTTTTTCAGGTATATGGTGACACATGATAGCACCAGTTGGGTGTCCATTGTAACTTAAATTAAAGTAACTCAATGAGAAATATTGTATATTAAAATATCATTGGATTTGGCAAATATCCAAATATTATTAAAATCTCAAATATTCAAGTATTCATTGTATCTTAATAAAGATGATCAAACGATCCAAATGTATTTAATAATTATGAAAAGATTCAAATATAAATATTTAGCTTAATAAACGAAAAGCATTTTAGCTTAAATTAAATTATGAGAAGAATACCTGAGTAGTGGCTGTTAAATAAAAAGGTCAGACTGAGTTATCAATCATGTTAAAGGTCATTGGATTAAATGAAACATACTTCTATAATTAGATTCCTCAAGATATCACAATATCAATAATTATAAACAAATTATTAATAACAACTATTATAACTCAGGTATATGGAAATCACGTGAGGTGAGTACACTAGTAACTCAATAAAATATCTGCTCAGGTATACAGACATTAAATTTTATCTACTTTCATTTCTCGGTTTGATGTTAAGTGCATATCCAAACAAATACCAAGTGAATATGGTCTAACAGGGCGCCACTAGATTATTTGAATTTAGACACGGTTATATCTAATAACCTTTCACAGGTACCAGGTTTGAATCCCTTTTTGGTACTTTATTTCTAATAAACATGGAAGATTTTGCTTTTTAGAGCCATATCACTGTATGCACTAATATCTAAGTAAGCATAAAACATCTTTAAACTAAAGTGGAAGATAAAATTCATTAGACACAAATCATTTCTCAGATCTTAGCATAACGAATGTGTTTCAATATTTTTTTATAAGTTTTATTAGCTCAGATTACAATTAATTTAGGATGGCAATTCACTCATCCTTGCATGAAATAGATGATGGAAGGGTGGTTATAATATTACTAAGAAATCACTAAATATTATGAAATCAATATTTATTTATGGTCTTTGAACATTTAAACAGTTCATTAATTAAAACATGATAATGACGATGATGGTAATGATAACGATAATGACAATGGTTTCAACCACAGCTTTAGGACTAAGCCTAAACATAAAATTTAAATTCAGAAATTAATAATTATTGTTAATCTTAGCATATTTAATCATATCTTAAACAACTAATATTCAACCATTGATGATGAATGATCACACTTGATAAAGACTACTCTTAATGAAATATATACGCCTCGTTTAATAACATAAACTAATATTTATTACTGCATTTCTAACATATACATAAAAATTTTCTATATTTACATGAAAATGTATATTAACAATAACCACAACAATCATAATCGACTATTTTAAAATCATAACATTAAATCTTAAATTCTTCCCCTTTTCCCGTAAATGTATTTCAAAAGTATATTGTATTAAATTGGGTAACCGATTTGTTAAAATGTTCCATCCACAAGAAAAGTATTTCATAAAACAAAATCTCCACTCATTGGCACACATACTTTATAATCTAACATGTAAGTAGAATGACAAAAATAAATGTTAGTAAAATTGGAAAGAGCAAGTTTTAGAAACAAGTTTTAAATTATTTTCTCCCCTCTCTTCTAAGCGCTGAAATGCTATATTTTCCTAAAACAAACTAATTTCATATTTTAACACTACTTATTACTTCACATTCATTCGCAATTATACACATATAAATATTATTATGTATGGGTGTGTTTTATCCCATAATAGCAAAATATTACTTAAAACCAAAATAATAATACAAAAATTATTTTACACATTAATATTCCATAACTGTAAATTAATAAACAAATAATTTTAATACATTCAAGATAATTTATGAAGCTCAAAGTTATTATTAGTAAGACATTCTTGGTTTTAATCGATCTGAATTATCTTTAAAAGTTCTTTAAATAAAATATACCACTTTATTGCTAAAATTTTATTAAGACTCTGCTATCATAAAGAAAATATATCAAAAAATTTTTTTTTATACTACCAGTTCTTTGTAGCGACTTCTAATGAGTCAAATTTCTCTTGTTTAATGTCTATCTTTGGCAGCAACAATTTCTGTGTTTTTTTGGAACAATCTCTTTCTTAAAGTGTATAATTATTTGATGATGATGATCCTATTGAGGTTATTTGCTTTAGTGGACAATTTGGAAATCTTTATATTAATTTTTCTTCTCTTCCTGTCAAGCATGATTCTTTGAGTGGATGAAATACAGCAGTTGTTTTCACATTTATAAATTTCCTGGGTTCTAAACTCAGTTGCTGGAACAATTAATTGGACTTGATGATTAATATTTATCAGTAGATTAATTCATCTTTCTGATCTATGAATGCAGGTGAATGTTTTCTTCTTTCTATTTAAAAACATCTTATTTCTCTGGTCAGTTGAAAGGTGTAGAATATTATTTTTCAGACAAGACATCTTTTCTTTCCTATATGATCTGCAGCTCCACAATGGTCAGGTCTTGATGGGCCACATATATAATTTTTCTACCCCATCATTTCTTATATTTTCAACATTCAAAACTTCATAAAAAATGATTTAAAAAAAAAACTAGCTAGCAGAACTAAAAATGTTTGTCTGCTTTAGTTTCAATAATTTTTAAAAAGTCTCTCTCACAATATATTATAATAACAATAATTTAATCTAATAGCCCAACTGATTTTCCAGACTGCTTTTATATCTGATTTTTGAGTCAACTCACCCAATTAGAGTGATAGTGTGAATTGCTATTTTTGACCAACCCAAAAACAATCACACACCTGGTTTTCAGACACTTTTGTCTTAAAAAAATAGACTTGATCCTTTTTCACGTATATCTGTAATATCTAAAATTGGAGTTTCTTTTCTTTCATCTTAAGATAAGACGATTTCAAAATCAGAGTTACCACCCAGCTTAAGCTCCCAAAATGACAAACAATTATTTACAAAAACAAAATTGCTACAAAAATAGATATCTGATTTAACAGATTTCCTCTCTTAACATAAAATTGTAAAAAAAAAATAATTTGACAGATTTAACCCTTCTTTTTCTTTCAATATTTAATAAATGTAAATTTCTGTATGTAATGTACACACATACTTTATCATTTCACATCATTCATAAACTAACATTAAATAATATAATTGCTAGCTTAGTAATTATAACCCTAATATTTAAAATTAAATCTGTGACTTTTTCAATTCCCACTTACATTTATAGAAAAGCAAAATAGAAGTATAGAATAAGATATTATAATTGATCAAGCATAGGTTAGTTTTAAAGAAAGTTAAATATCTGAAATATAAAAAATTCAATAGCTTACACATACACTGCCTATATGTATGTGTTATAACTTTGCTTTTTAAAGAAAAATTAAAAATTGAATAGTTTAAATGTGTGTATTACCTTTCTATCAACACCCAAACAATATTAATTGTTGATCCACTCTCTTTCTATCTAAATCTTTTAGAACTGGATCTTGTAGGGTTTAAACTTGGATGCCCTACAACTTCCTTTTATATAAAAATGTGATGATGATTTTGTTTTACATTTTCCTACATGCACATTACTATAAATTTAGCTAGTGACTTTATATATATAGATATATATATATATATATATATATATATATATATATATATATATATATATATATATATATATATATATATATAAAGCAATAGATGATACTTTATGTGCAATAATAGATTAAACATTAAAACAAATGTTTGACAAAAAAGCTTTTAAAGCGCAATTATGAATATATATTTTTATAATAGCTGTTATATATTGATATTTTTATTAACTTTTTATATGTAAGAATAAAAATCTGAATTAAATTTTTTGTAAATGTTAAATATATCAAAGTATTTTGAATTTATTATAGCATAAATGTACGACTTTAAAAATTCAGTATTATGAGACCATTATGTAAATAAATGGATACTAAACTGTGTTGACATCAACACTTTCATAACAGAAATCTTTATACTTTTTATGTTAATAATCTAAAAACTTGGAACATTCTGAAGTTCCCAATTCAAGAATTTAATCCTTATATGTCTATATAAAGAATTTAAATGTAAAATGTCTATGAATTACATGAGTTACTATTATGTATCTGAGAATAAACAACTCTTATTTCTTTTATTACTATAATTGAAATGAGTAGACCCCTCCCCCCACTTCATATGACAGATTTTTATATGATTTCTTTAGTGGTCATTACTAATTTATATCCAGTATTTTGCCTTACAATCAATTATTTGTTGTAATAAACTTTTTTAAAAAAATGGTGGCAATTTTGTGAGATTGACACATCATAGGATAGTGACTTTATGAAAGTTGTGTCACCTGAAAATGAAATAATATTCATGGTAAAAAATACAGCACAGTATAGAGTTTATTCATTGTATACTATACCTATATAACATTTAATTAATATCCTTGTAAGACAGTTTGTGTTTTCATTTATAACATATCAAAAAATAAAAGTTTCATTCAGTAAAATATATTACTAAAATCATATTTTGATCACCTATGGTAACAAAGTGCATTAATAGTAAATTTTAAAGTTTCCAATTTCACTATTAATATTTGGCCACTAGATATAATTTCTCATTTTATCTATGACAATTACTGGATGGCTGTCATGACGTAAATTTAAAACTTTCTCCCAACCATTGGTATAACAACTTGGTCACTGTTTAATATGTAACCATTGCATATTGTGAGATTTGTTAGAGCATCCTAGAAAGATAATGCTAGATATTTTGGTCATTTCCCTGGCCAATCACTACTTATCTATTTAATTAATTTTTGATTCCCACAGTGATTTTTAGTCCAGTTAACAACTGCTTTACTATTCTGCACATTTGAATGAAGGGTGTCTATATAATTTATTTTAATTTCTGGTTTATTTGATTTTAGGTTCTCAGGCCTTTGAGATAATACTTCTGCATGTTAAATTAATTTTCTTTTCATATATTTAAATTATAGTTATATGCTGATAGAAAATTCAGCCATCATAACATGTGTGGACTCAAATGTTCAGGGGTGGATTTCAAATTACATAATATTCCTAATAGTGGTTTGTGATCTGTTAGCACAGTAAAAATTTGACCATATAAATATTGATGAAATTTTTAAATTCCAAATATTAAAGTCAATGCTTCTTTATCTAATTGGCTATAAATTTCTTTCAGCACTAAATAGTAATCTAAATGCATAAGCTATTGGCCTTTCTCCACTATATGTTGGGTGGGTTAATGCACCTCCTACATCATAATCAGAAGCATATGTAAGAAGTATAACACAAAGATCACTATTGTAATAAACAAGTAACTGTCTTGATATTAATAGAGCTTTAGTTTCATTAAATCTTTTTTTAAGATTTTCAGTCCATCTCCAATTTTGATTCTTTTTCAGTAAATCATCTAATGGATTAGCTATTTTGGCCTTTTTTTTTTAAAAAAAAAAAAAAGGCTCAAAAATAATTATTAAAGCTAAAAAGGTTCTTTGACATTTTTTGGTTTTGGAATTCTTTGAATGGCTCTTACTTTCCATGGATTATATGTCTGAAAAAATTAAGTTTGGGGGTATTTCATTTCATTCAACTGCACTCCAAAGTTTCCTAATCTTCTGCAGATTTCATTTACATATTTACTGAGTGATTACTCTGAATTTGCTATGATAAGAATATCATCAAAGTATGGGATAATACCATCAAGTCCTTGGAATAATTACCTATTTTTGCTTGAAAAATATTTGGTACTATTGTTATTTCAAAAGATAGGTGATTACAGTAAAAAAGACCTATATGTGTCTTTATAGTTAATAACTTTGATGACCTTTCACTTATTGGAATCTGGTGAAATGCTGTCTTTAAATCCAGTTTTACAAAATGTGAAGATGCCTATAACAGTAGTAGTATTTCCCAAATGTTTGGTACTCGATATACATTTTTGTTTAAATTTTTATTAATAACGAATCAATAATCACAAATTCTTAATTCACCATCTGGCTTTGAAATTATGACTGTAGATGTGGCCCCATCAGATTCCTCTGTAGGTGTTAATACCTCCTTCTGAACTAGTTCAGTAAGAACTTCTTTAGCTTTCTTTTTCTGGGCAAATGATATATTATAAGCTTTTCAAATAACAGGTTTTGATCCTTCTTTGAGATCAATTTCTCCAGGTTTAGTTTTCATTACTCCCTGTTTCCTCTTAAAGAAACCTGGGAATTTGCATTTAACTTCATGTTCAATATTGACTTCTTTAACTACACTAAATTTAATACCTAATCTTGCAAATCATTCATGACCTATAATAGGATTTATTTTAGGCTGAATTATATACAATGAAAAAAGTGTAGACTTTTTATTTGTTTTTATTTTTACTAATATCTTTCTGAGGATTTTCATTTCATTTCCATTTGCATCATATGCTTGCAAACAAGATATTTTACGATGCAAACCATTTTAATATTTTCTGTTAATTTGTTCCCATCATTACTGGATATTAATAATGCTCATAAATACTATGGCCATTAAATTTTCATTGGATTGATATCATCTTTTATATTTTCAAAAAATATTTTTCATAAACAATTAAAAAAGTTTATGCCAAATTCCTAAATTTAATTTTTCAAAATGTTTTCAATTTTATGTTATATTTACTTTTCTCTTAAAATCTCTCTTTATTTTATTCCTAAATATGTAAAAATTATATTAATATTATTATTAATCCAATAACACATCTTTAAAATTTTTTGAATATATAGAAAATTTTAAACTTTATTTAAATTTTCCAAATACAATAACTTGTTAGTAATAACACACAAATAGACTAACTTGTATTGTCTATTTGTGTGTTATTACTAACAAGTTGTTTGTATTTGGAAAGTTTAAATAAAGTTTAAAATTTTCTATACATGGAAATAGTTCAACATATCACATCCTAACTTAGAAAAATTATCTTAATTTTTTTCCATAAAATCATTATACAAAAAGTACAAACATAAATTATTATAATTATTGGGTATATGAGCACAGACTTTCAAATGATCCACCACTCTCCACTTTATCTCGTAACACTGATACATTTGAACACATATATGTCAAAAAGATAAATAATCATCAATATATATATTTCATGCTAAACCGGCAATCATCAGTTGGTTCAGATTACCATCTTAACACATATATGCTATAATTGCCAATTTTTCATATTTTAATGGACAGACTTCAATCTACTCCACACTCCAACCATCCATCCAATTGAAAATCTGATGATGGAATGCTCAAAGGCCACCCTGAGACCGAGATTCTCTCATATACCTTACATATATAGACACAGGTATATAATAAGCCTGTGTTTCAGTTATTACATAATAGAGATGTCTGCCCAGCCCTTGTATATGTATCAAATGGATTATGTCCTTTACATGAGGGATCAGATTGACCTTAGGTCAACATGGGCATGCAAGAATCTTGGCCTCAGGGTGACCTTTGAGTATTCCATCATCAGATTTTTAATTGGATGGATGGTTGAAGAGTTGGAGTGTGAAGTAGATTGAATCCTGTCCATTAAAGTATGAATATTGGCTATCTTAATATATATCTGAGCACTTACAGCATGTATGTGTAGAAATGGTAATCTGGACCAACTGATGATTGCTGGTTTAGCATGAAATACATATATTGGTGGAAATACATATATTGGTGGTTATTTATCTTTTCGACATATGTTCAAGTGTATCAGTGTTATGAGGTAGAGTGGAGAGTGGTGCGTCATGTGAAAGTCTGTGCTCATATACCCTACATATTACATATATAGACACAGACATATAATTAGCCCGTATGTCAGTTATTATAATTATTATAACTTTTTCAATTTTAATTTAAAATTCTTTAATATAATTAAATTATTTTTTATTTGTATTATTCACATATAATTTTATTATTAAACACTTATTAATCTTTTATTTAATTTATGTAAATAATTAATATTTTGCATTTTTCATAAATCTTAAATTGAAAATTAACCTTTTATTAACAAAATCATTAGTAATAAATTACTTATTAATTTAAAAAAAACTAAAGGCAAAATTTGTACCAATAGCAATGATTATATAGCTTATTTTTTTCTGAATAAATAAATTCTATCATATTAATATTAGATATGACAATACTAATAATCAATAAATCTTCCTTAAGTTAGATATAAGGCAGAATTAACAAATTGTACAGCAAAGGCAATATATTGAAGACATCTTTGACATATTTTGTAAGGCTTAAATTATCAATTTAATTCACTTAACTATTTGTTTGATTCTTTCTTAGTAGAAATATATTATATTATTTTTTAATTATTCTGTGTTAAATGTATAATAATTTTAACCATTTTTTTAGAGTTAAAAAAGCTAATTAATATTGTTGTAAAAAATCAAAATAACAGAACTATAAACATCAATGAATGCAAATGTAAATGGCAAATATTTTGGTCCATAGAATATGCATATACAAAATTTATCAATTTAATTGATAGGTGTCAAACTTACAACCTTTAAAACTTTGACAGGACTTGATGGAAGTATAATAATAACTTTTATTAGTTATTCATTAGATTATATTCACTTAATAATATTTCTGTAGTGTAATTTTCACCTCATTCTCATGCAAAGTAGTGACTGTTTTCTATCTGCTTTTAACATCTTGTGGAAGAATATAATCATAAACATATGACCAAAACATGTATGATCCCCAAGATGAGCATTTTGTACTGAATCAACATTCATCATTTTGCCCAAATCACAAACTCTTACACATATCTTTGCCAATAAACATCACATAATCACCATTTTTTATGCTTGCTTTCAACTGTTATTAAAACAGGAAAAACTCTCTATACATATTGCCACTTGGTGCAAGCCAGAGTAATCAATGGATGCTAGAAGGCTTGTGCATAACATCCTCATCTGGTGCCAACTCATCTAATATCCCTAGACTAGTTTCTGGCTTGTGGCCTTCGTCAGTGAGGAGTCTTGAATCTGAGAGCACTGCACATAATTCTTAGGATCAAATGCAATCCTCCAGCAACTACCTTTTATCTCTACTTAACTACAAAACTACGAGTCTTAAATTGAAAACTAATATTTTCAATTCAAGCTTATTAGCTTATATAATCATATAGGTCTGCTGAAGGATTGCATTATATCCTAAGATCTAGGTGCAGTGCCCTCAGATCCAAAGCTCCTCACTGACAAAGGCCACAAGCCAGAAACTAGTCTGGGGATATTGGATGAGTAGGCACTAGATGGGATTTTATGCACAAGCCTTCTTGCATCCATTGATTACTCTGGCTTGCACCAAGTGCCAATATGTATAGAGTTTTCTCTGTTTTAACAACAGTTACAAGCAAACATAAGAAATGGTGATCATGTGATGTTTATTGGTTTAAAACCAATCCTGCCTAATAGGATAGTGGTGGCTATGGTTATTAAAAAACCAAAGATACCAAAATGTACCAGTATTGAACTGAGTTCAGATCTATATGACTATATAAGCTAATGAGTTAGAATTGAAAATATTAGTGTTTTCACTTTAAGACTCATAGTTTTGTAGTTAAGTAGAAATAAAAAGTGGCTGCTGGAGGATTGCACTAGATCCTAAGATCTATGTGCAGTGCTCTCAGATCCAAGGCTTTTCATTGACAAAAGCCACAAGCCAGAAGCTGGTCTGGGGATATTGGATGAGTAGGCACTAGATGGGGATTTTATGCACAAGCCTTCTGGCATCCATTGATTACTCTGGTTTGCATCGAGTGGCAATACGTATAGAGAGTTTTGCCTGTTTTAATAATATATCTTTACCATTGTTCAGTATATATAGAAAGTCAATTAGTGTAATTGAATTGATGCGTCAAACTTATCACCTTCATAACTTTGACTCAAACCACTTGATGAATGAAAATATATTAATAATTTTTATTTGTCATTCATCATACTAGAGATTATCCAGTTAATGAATAATATTTCTGTAGTGTAATTTTCACTACACCACTCTTACACAAATTAAGGACTGGTTTCTATCCACTTTTAAGAGGAAGGGACTCATAATCATATGGTCAAAGGCATGAAAGCGATGTATGAGAGTGGTATGTTTGGTATTTATCAAACTGTTGTAACTGGCTATCTATATTGTGCCCCTCTGAATGGGCACAAGCAAGTAAGTCATAGTATATCAATAGTGAATAACCACATCACATTAAAAAAATGAAATAGCCTTAAGAGTTTAGGGTTTTACTGGAAATTGTTTAAAGCTTTAGATGTTGATTAACCATTTTATAAGCATTTATTATTATTATTATTATTATTATTATTATTATTATTATTATTATTATTATTATTATTATTATTATTATTATTATTATTATTATTATTATTATTATTATTATTATTATTATTATTATTATTATTATTATTATTATTATTATTATTATTATTATTATTATTATTATTAATGAAGTATTTAATGCAAGAAAGAGGGGTTATTTATTATAGGAGTTAGTATATTTTGTTAGGAGGATGCAAAGTTATTTTGGTGTCCAATATTTGTTTGAATGGTTTCCTGATCTATTGTTCATTGACATCCATTCATGTTCAGATATTAATTAGTAAAACATGATTAACCTATAGCCAGATCAGTTGTATTTAGTCAAGATAATTTAATATTCATATTACAGTTTATATGTATAAGTGTGTATCTGTGTTATGTTTCATTTCATTTTCATCTTTTAATAACAGCAAACAATAGTACATTTACAAGAAAAACATTTAAATTACAGTAATTGTCTTTAATAATTTAACAAATATATAGATATATTTTCAATGATTAATGGATATTTGGATCAGTGAATTATTTTACAAGTTAAATAAATTATTAATCATTTTTGTTTAACAGTTAATTAAGTTTGTAAAAAAGCTATTTTTTATCATTATTTTGTCTTGATTTAATTGTGAAGGTTAAAATGATTTTTTTAAAGAGATTTCTTGCATATTAAATTCACTTCCGGTACAAAAGGTGGAGTAACCTTTTGAGTGCAGTTGACTTTTTGATAGAAAGAAGAGATATCTATTTAACAAATAGTCTTTATTAAAAATGGCTCATTATTGATGTAATTGCAGCCGGTATATTATTCTTCTCTGCTATAACAAGTACATGTCTCTTCCATAAGTCAAATTGATTTTAAAAAAGCCTTAAAGTAAACTTCAAGAAAAGTCATAGGAAATTCTAGTACGGAAAAAGTCTTTAATTAGCATGCTAGGCTAAAAATATAAGAAGGTATATCAGTTTTCATTTCTTTACCTCATTTAAATGTTTGAATTAATCATCTTTACTTATTACTATTTTTAAAATGTATATCTATAATATTAAGCTTGATGTTACTTTATTTATTTATCATTAAGAAGGAAGATAGAATGCATGAACTTTATAATCATATAACCAATCTACGTGTATCTTGTAATGTCTTTTGGAAATGTGTGCAGAACATTTTTACAGAATTTATTTTAATTTTTCATTATATCCTATATCATACTTTTACAAAAGTTAAATTAAAATTACAGGATATGTGTATTTTAAAATAACATGCTATACTTCAATTCATTACGGAAAAATGACTTTATTTATTTATTTATTTAGTATTCCTAAAATAATATGTGCTTTTATGAAAATAAAATAAAATATGAATTATCCGGAATAACTAAAGGATACTACTTATTAAATATGTACTTAAATCAGATGGAATGACGGGAATGCGGTATATTTCTGTTCTCTTCGATATGGATGCATTATAAAATAAATTATTATTAATTGTGGAATTACCAACGTATTATGACATATTAATTTGCAATGTTTAAAAAATAACTATATGTATGCTAGTTTATAAAGGTCAGAAAAAACAAATGCTATTTAAGAAACTTATTAAGAACAATTGCTTATTTAATTTAAGAACTACTACGGAGTGAATTAAATAATTGTTGCACAACTGTTGCTGAAATGTCTTTCGTATTACCATCAGTATAAAGATTAATTGCTTACATATGGTGTAGTAAGCTCAATTAGTTAAACTAAGAACATTTGAGATACTAGATCAAATTTAAATTATGATTATTTATTTTTTTGTCCTACAGAAATTTATTTTATGTTGCTTATTTTTAATAAACATGAACTCAGTTTAGAATCTAGTCTCCGTATTGTTTAATAAACTTGGAGAAGGACTTTGCAAGCAAACTTTTTTATTTTAAGTCAAAGAACAAATGACTTTTGTTTCTTTATTTTTTTTATTACTTGTCATCATCAAGACAGATAGGCATATTTATTATTATGTTTTGCTTATAATTTTGTGCTATTATAAACTTCTAGATCGTCTCAGAATGCGTATTCACAAATAGTGGATACGCTGGTAATATTGATTTTATTCAATATGTTTTTATGTTTCTTTTAAAAAGGATAGAAAAAAGAAATGTATTTCTTTTTCTCTTTCATTATATTGTTAAAGAGAGGTGTATATGAATTTTATATATTTTCTTGTCTCAAAATGAGAGTTCTGGCTTCTAAATCAACGAACATATAATAGAAATAGTCGAATAGGGATGGTAAAGAAATATTGTTCATAATATTTATGATTATTAAATTTTAAAAAAGGGCCTAAAGTTTATTCGGAATTATAAGTTATATTTTAATGTATTATTTAATTACCATGTTGCTTGCCTAGTATATAACTTAGAATTATTTTTTTTCTTATATATTCCTTTTTACGTGTGTGTATGTCTATTTTGCGCAATTATTACATTTGCTTAATAGAGATATCAATTTATAAATATTTTACGTAAAAATTTCGGATGTTGTCGTATTCTAAAGAATTGAAAGGATTAGTAGGTTATCTGTATGTATTTATCTGCCAGCATATATATATAATGTTAGATATGTAGAAGAGCTTTGGGAATGGAAATTACTCTGGATGTGTTCTATGTTTGTAGGGATAAGAGATTTTGCCTAAGTAGTATATTTTAATAATTTTCCATGAGTAGAGCTTATTTTATATTGTATGTGTATTATAAAGTGATAGTTCTGAAGATGAGTTATGTTTTCTTATGGTCATGGTGATGAGAAAAAAATACCACACCAATAGTATATTTCAGAATTAGATGAGTTATTGTTGAAGTGTTAAGCAAAGAGTTTATTTGCTCCTCATGTGAATTTCCCTTGGAACATTTTGTTTGTATAATCGTGAAAATATAGCTCTGTGTTATTTAGTATGTGGCCAGATAAATAATTAAATTAAATTCTTGATATAATATTAGTGTCTTATTTTGTTGGTTGGTTTACGACATTGTCCAAATGAAGTAATTGTTTAATATTTCCTCAATGAATTGATAGTGTGTAGAAAAGATTGTTTTCTATTATTGTTACTTAAGATGTGACACACACGCATAATATAAACAATATCGCAGATATAAAAGTATAATGTTATTGAAATTAAACAGGAAATAAACGCTTTAAAATACATCATATTCATTTAACATAAAGTTTTAAATCATCAATCATCAAAATGGATAAGATTTTATTGCTATGCGTGAAAAGTGTATGTAATTGAAAATGATTATTTAATTAGTTACAGAAAGTTGCTTTGTTGATGGCCAAATATGTTAATTTGATTTTTTTTTCATTAATCGATAGTAAATCCTCTCAAAATATTTATTGTATCAATAATATGATACATTATTTAGTTAATGTTATGTTTAGATGAAACGCTTAAGCAAAGCAGGTATTCAAAGTCAGAATATTCCAAGTTTTGTTTGCTAATTTTGCTTTCAAAAAGGTATGAATAATAAATAATGTAATATAATAGGGATAATCCCAAACTGGTGTCCAAAGATTTATTTGAGAATTAAAATTATTAAGACAAGTAGTCTTAGTGTAAAATAATTATGGTAAATTAAATTTTCAGTGCAATAAATGATTTGTTTATTTATTAAAAAACTGTGTCTTGAGTTATTCATGTACTAATTTCCACATCCCACATTTCATACATCTATTATAAAATAAATATATTATTTTATAGCTATGATATCAAATATGCTGGTATCTGATAATATTGTTTCCTCAATCCAAACATTATAAGAAAAAGTGCCACTTGATAAACGTATAAGAAAGATTGCCTAGTTAATGTATTGGTTAGATGATGATGTGAGATTAAAATGTGTCCTATTTCTGTCATTATCTAATTGCTAAACACAGTAAAACCTTTAGTCAATTTATCTCATTACATTTTATTATAAGTTAGAATTATAAATTATGGGCCAATGTATTTTCTTTAATTCAACTGTGTTTTTAAATTCCCTGAGATCTTATTGTATATTTCTTGATTGGCATTAAGGTAGATGTTTAGATGATGATATGCCAAGTCATAGAATTGTTTAGTGATATAATTATATCAAGCTGATATATGTTATACTTAGATGATGGAAGAAATTAAGTTGAAAGGATATTTTAATAGTCTGTACAAACAAATATTGTTATTCTTTATCATGCAGTTAATCAACAAAAGGATTTATATTTTATTTAATGTTTTATAATATTTCTTCTTTCATTTATTTATAATTATATATTTTATGAACATCTTATAACCTCCCACTGAGCTGAGCTGAATGTAGACATAGGTAGAGTCTCAGTAATAATTTTATATCAGATATGTTGTTATATTGTTCTATTCATTAATAGAACTGGCGCCCTGGGCATTTACTCATATAATGTATATGAGCGGTGTTGTAATATATACCGAACTATGGATTTGTGTAAAAGATTGTGATCTGGCCAAGTGATGAATGCTGGTTCAGCCCAAAATATGCATCTTGGAGACCCTGCAACTTTTTCACATATTTGGTCATATTTACCTTGCGTGCAAGGGATATAGTGAAAATCACACCACAGAAATATTATTCATTAAGTGGATAATGAATGATTAGTAACAATGATTATTGTTCAACCTCTATTAGAAATAGATTTTGGACAATAATTGCAATCAATAGTTTAAGAAAAAAAGATAATCAACTCTCTACAGAGAAAGAATAATTATAACATTAATTAAATTGAAAAATTCACTAGTTGCTCCAAAAGAAAAGAAACACATTAACTAAATATAGAATAGTATGAAAAGAAGAATAGAATATTTTAATACGTTCATTGATTCAGAAGAGTGACCGCTGCAGCAGAAATTTCCTATTTGGATATATCTAATCCGAAAAGTAAATCGGTAGATCTAAGAATTTTTTGCACATATTTGACTTGATTATTTTACGTCAAAGGGTTTTATAACCTATAGAATTTATTGTATTATATAAGAACGTATTTTATGCTAGATTTTGTAAATACGTTTGCTGATAATTAAAGCAGAAAATTTTTTATATAAATTAACTACACATTTTATTAAAATTACTTATTGAGTTACAATAACAAAAATTTAAATCAATAAGCTCTTACTAAATAAAAATTAATAAGCGGTAAATATGTCAAGACTAACTCTCATCTAATAGCGACCTCAAGTGGCATACAAAAAGGCATGTTGAACACATTGAAATTAACGCTCTTGCCATTATATATCTTAGAATGAGTAATAAAATTACTTAAGGTAAGTTTGTACTGCTTGTATTTTATATTCGCGAATTTATGTTTTCATCTTATCTGATTTAAAATATATTCTTGTCTATTATTTAAAACAGCCACTTACTTTAGAGTGTAAATATGTTAACGTTAATAACTCATAGCAACTTCAATAAAATTAAACTTCTATTTTTTTCTCCAGTAAAATTATTAAAAAGATGATCATTTTTAATTTACAATCATAGATTATTTTTGCAATTTAAATTTAACACATATCAGCATATAAAAGCACCAAAGCTTTAATAGTGTTTTTTCAATATTCCTTCTCTTTATTAGACTTTTCTGATTCAAGAATATTTTCTTGTATATTGTTAATGGAGTAAATTTCTTTTAACTATCAGAATCTCAGTGTAAAATCATTCAGATCCATGTTCATTTTTTATTATGATTTTAAATCTAACGAATATGATTACAATTTTAAGATATTTCTTTCCTTTGTGCTACCTGTGAGACTATCCAATTTCGGCAAAGCTACTTGGTTTGCCGTTGCACGAATTGTTTAAAAGATGTGTTGTTATTGAGATTTTTTTTTTGGTTTGCCACAATTTCTAAATTTAAAAGACGTATTATTCTCTTTTTCTGCACAATTAGCTTTTTTAAAAAATATATTTAAAAGTTTATATTGTACTTTTATTGGAATTAGGAATTATAAAATATCATTATATAAGGCTTGTAAAAGAATTGTTTTGTATTATGCGTGAGGGTAACTGTATTTTATACATGTTTAACGTTTGATCTTTGAAAAAGGAGAACTTGCAGATGTAATGTTTGTAGAGATTATCAGTCTAAAGTAAATAACAATTCTTCAGATTCCATTTTGACAATATATAGAAAAAAATAAAATTATTGCGCGTCATATCACACCTATCTCCAAATAATGAACTAGTTCAGCTTTCATCTTATCTAAGTCAGATTGAGCATTCATTGCTATGAATCTATGTGAATATAGGTAAATAATGCATAGCCAATGGCAAGAATGGGACAATAGGCAATAATGCTTACCAAATCAGAATTGCAGGGTTCAGATTCAAATCAACAGTAATATCAAAAAATAAGAACACTCACAATATGTATAATTTATTAGAACAAATATATATATTGAACCGGGTTCGAATATGTGTATTCGAATAACCGGCCTCTTAGGCAGAGAAGAACATACTCTGAGAGTATGTATGCCCAAACGATAGCTATAAAGTATATAACTAACGTTACATTTCCAGGACATAACTTCTTCTCGACTGTTGAGTTCAACACCAAGTTCAAAGCACCTTTTTTGTTTGTGTATAAACACGGGCGCCAGCTGCTTATTCTAAAAGAATAGACAACGCACTTTGAATAGTGGCAACTAACCCAACGCCTAAATCCACGACTAGCTCAGTTGTTTGTAATCACTAATAGATTATACTTAATTAGTGGTTAAAAAGAATTAATAAAAGAATTTGTTAAAAGGAATTGATAAAAAGAATTGACCGACAAATAAAGTTTAATTTTAAAGATAATTTATTAACTAACATTTATTTACTAAATTTAAACATTCTAATTCTAAAACACACGCATATTTTAAATTAACATTTCTAAACTAGTTTAAATATTCTTGTTTACTTTCATAACAAAACACTGGGAATTTATCTACTTTGACTAATAATATTGATATAAGGATCACGCACATATTATCTCATGCACACACATAATAATGATAATAAAGGACTACATAGCATTTGAAATTTAATCACACACATCAATAGTTCATTTATGTATGATATCGAGTTCATATAATTAGACTCTTGGAGGATTCGCACGAATTAATGAAATGCAATGGCTATTACAGTATAACGAAATAAGCAAATGTTTTACCTAGGATTTTGAACGTAGATTTAACACTTTGTTTTCTTCCAGTATGAATGGTTCCAGTATGAATGCTTCCAGCCGGCTGGGACGGTTCCTTTCTGAGTTTCCTGATTTTCATGATTATTGCTATCGGAGACAAATAGATACTGACGGAGATTTTCTAAGATGTTAAGCTGACATTATTTCACGGGCAGATCTGCTGTTTTCTCGGACATCTGGGCTGGAGATAAACGTGCGTTCCCAAGATCTTCTCAACACTGCATTTTGTTTGTTAACTGCACAATTAATTTCTGAACTGTACTCTCTCAATGACTTTGTGAACTGATTGTCTCAACTCAATTAATTTGTGGAATGAATGACTGTCCGATAAAAAAGGTCTATTTATATCTGCAACGTGTTGTCTTTCTGATATCTCTTGCAAAGATCTGTTGTCAAATTCCTTATCAATTAATCCTTTGATAAACGTGTTTTGAAAGATTGCTTAATTAGTAATAGCCATGCAAAAACGTATTGTTTTATATTAATTAATATCTAATAGCCATTGCCGTGTTTTTCAATGATAATCTTCCCTAACTTTCACATACATTTTATATATTTACAAATGTACATATATACGCACATATATTTTTAATACAATTTACTATTTAGTTTTAACATTATTTTTTCTTTAATTAAAATTGAATGAAAAGAGATTTGCATGTCTTAACTTTCTCAAATTATATTTTTACGAATACTAACAAAAACTCTTTACTTCCTTTTACAACCCTTAGTTTCATCTCTCAAACCAAGACTCCCCCTCCCCCCTTTTGACCAATTAATTGTAGCTTTTTTATTTCAAAAACTAACGCTAGAAAACTATTTAATTCTTATCCTTTTCGAAAACAAGCTGCAATAAATTCTTCAACATTTAATTTTATGTTTTTCTTTTATGAAAGATTACTTTAATAATAATTTTAGATAAAAATTATATGTGCCTATATCAATATAGGTACATTACACCGCCCTTCCTTTTGAGAGTAAAATGCGTCATTTTTGACCATTTTATCTCTGACAACATTAAATCTTAATTTATTATTCTTTCTAAGTTTGCTTTTTGGTATCTTTTCCTTTCCATACTAAGGGCAATCTCCAATTATGCTTTTCTTCTTTCTATGCTGGTAACATTGCTTACAATGTTCGTCCTGGATAATGACCACGAGGACAAACTAAATTTGTGGTGCAGGGATCTTTTGTAAACGAAGCTTCGGCTGCCGATTCTCTTGATCGGACTTTGACTAAGAAAAGGTGGCTGCAAATGGCAGGAATTTCAACTGTCCATTTTCGACTTACGCCCTGGAAAACGATTGCCGATTCTCTTGATCGGACTTTGACTAAGCAGCTACAATGGCAGGAATTTTCAACTGTCCATTTCCGACTTACGCTTTGGAAAACGAGGTACGACTTACTCTGGTTGTTGCCAGTGCGCTTTTTAAAAGAGGAATGATCCCGGCCAATCCGTTACGGGTGCTAGAATTTATCCAGTCGAGAGCTTTAAACTTAATCCTTATCTAACTTATTTCAATACTACCCTCATCCCTTTAGATTCGAACCCTTATACGCTCCTAATACAACTTAGATTGACTTTCATTTATTTATCACTAATCCTACAATATTATTTTAAATACACATGAACATTACTTTAACATATTTATTTATATTATTCTGAACTATTACGAACATTATCTTACATATTTATTTAACTTACAATACTATTCTAAACTATCACGGACATCAATTTACATATTTATTTATATTACGATATTACTTTTAACCCATTACTTTAACTTACATATTAACGTGCGTGTACTCAGAAACTATTTTATTTTACTACGAATATTTTATTTATTTTCTACAGACATATTATACTTATTTATTTAACTTGTTTTTATTTTATGTATTTCCGTTATTTTATTCATTTATTTAATTCTACAAATATTATTTCTAAATCCTTAATTTGACCCATTTATTTAACTTGATTTTATTGATTTTTATTTATTTGAACTGTTTATTTATGAACATTTCCTTAATTAATATGTGCGTGGAGAAAAAAAATCTTTTATTTTGCGAAGCATCCGTTATTATTATTTGATAAAACAATCCATCATTTTAAATAGCGAAATTCCAATTCAGGCTTTTCACCTACGTCAAAATAATTATATTAGACTCATAGTCCATTTCCGGTCCTTTTTGTTTATTTCCTTTACTATTCCGCCCGTTTAGTAACTTTTAAACTATGTCAGGTGGTTCCTTCTTTCTTTCTACTAATTCACTAACATAAATTATGCTCCATATCCTCACATCTATAAAGTTTGCTGCTTTATCTCTTTCTCTCTCCGTTCTATTTTCTGCCTCGTAAATTAGAAAACTTTTAAGCTTCACAGACCTCCGTATTTTTTCTAACCGTGAATATTTTTCCTTACGCTTTCTCTTTGATTTACATCTCCATTTAAAACGAACACGAACTTTTACTTTAACCTTTTTAAATTTTTGTAAAAACTTTTCAACACTATCTTCTATCTTGAACTTATGTCTCTCTTCTATTTCTTGATCTATGTTTTCCTCTGTCTTAGCACTATCCTGTTCTGCTTTAATTTCTATTTCAGTCTTCTCTGTTTCAACACTATCTAGTTCTACCTCAATTTCTATATCTTTCATGACCTCAACTTCCTGACTTTCTTTAATTAAATCTAACTCTATAACTTCTTGGTTCTTCTCTACCTTTACCGTTATCTCACATCTTATTTCTCTTACTTCTGCTCTGAGTTCTTTAATTTCTGTTTTAACCTCACTAATTTCTTCCTTCAATTCTGCTTTGAGTTCTTTTATCAATTCTGCTTCAAATTCTTGACACATTTCTTTTATCAATTCTGCTTTGAACTCTTGCATCATATTCATCATCATTTTCATCATCATTCGCATCTCAGATACTTCTTCTTTCTCCTTTTCTACTAACTGGGGATTTTTTAAATATATTTGGCTTTCTTTTGGATCCATTTTTGAAAATTTCAATTTTAAAGTACTAGCGCTTATGTTAAACTAAATTTAAATACGACTTATTTATTTATTTTTCTTACTAAGACGGAAACTCATGTTACCTCCAGACTTTTGTCCTTTTCGCTACCCGCTCTTAATGCTTTAACCCCGCCCAAATATCAGCTGTCTCTGATTTGATAGCATAAATGTCAAAATCTCTTTTCATTTCGAAAAAAAAAATTTTTCGGTCAATTCTTTTTTTTAAAAAATTAAACACCTTCACATACGTAATTTAACTTTTTAGATTTTTATTTTCAACAAGAACAAAGTATTTCTTTACTATTGTTTCTTAGGTTCAGCCCCACGTTGGGCGCCATTGAACCGGGTTCGAATATGTGTATTCGAATAACCGGCCTCTTAGGCAGAGAAGAACATACTCGGAGAGTATGTATGCCCAAACGATAGCTATAAAGTATATAACTAACGTTACATTTCCAGGACATAACTTCTTCTCGACTGTTGAGTTCAACACCAAGTTCAAAGCACCTTTTTTGTTTGTGTATAAACACGGGCGCCAGCTGCTTATTCTAAAAGAATAGACAACGCACTTTGAATAGTGGCAACTAACCCAACGCCTAAATCCACGACTAGCTCAGTTGTTTGTAATCACTAATAGATTATACTTAATTAGTGGTTAAAAGAATTTGTTAAAAGGAATTGATAAAAAGAATTGACCGACAAATAAAGTTTAATTTTAAAGATAATTTATTAACTAACATTTATTTACTAAATTTAAACATTCTAATAAAACACACGCATATTTTAAATTAACATTTCTAAACTAGTTTAAATATTCTTGTTTACTTTCATAAAAAAACACTGGTATTTATCTAATTTAACTAATAATATTGATATAAGGATCACGCACATATTAACTCATGCACACACATAATAATATTAAAGTATTACATAGCATTTGAAATTTAATCACACACATCAATAATTCATTTATGTATGATATCGAGTTCATATAATTAGACTCTTGGAGGATTCGCACGAATTAATGAATGCAATGGCTATTACAGTATAACGAAATAAGCAAATGTTTTACCTAGGATTTTGAACGTAGGTTTAACACTTTGTTTTCTTCCAGTATGAATGGTTCCAGTATGAATGCTTCCAGCCGGCTGGGACGTTTCCTTGCTGAGTTTCCTGATTTTCACGATTATTGCTATCGGAGACAAATAGATACTGACGGAGATTTTCTAAGATGTTAAGCTGACATTATTTCACGGGCAGATCTGTTTTCTCAGACATCTGGGCTGGAGATAAACGTGCGTTCCCAAGATCTTCTCAACACTGCATTTTGTTTGTTAACTGCACAATTAATTTCTGAACTGTACTCTCTCAATGACTTTGTGAACTGATTGTCACAACTCAATTAATTTGTGGAATGAATGACTGTCCGATAAAAAAGGTCTATTTATATCTGCAACGTGTTGTCTTTCTGATATCTCCGGCAAAGATCTGTTGTCAAATTCCTTATCAATTAATCCTTTGATAAACGTGTTTTGAAAGATTGCTTAATTAGTAATAGCCATGCAAAAACGTATTGTTTTATATTAATTAATATCTAATAGCCATTGCCGTGTTTTTCAATGATAATCTTCCCTAACTTTCACATACATTTTATATATTTACAAATGTACATATATACGCACATATATTTTTAATACAATTTACTATTTAGTTTTAACATTATTTTTTCTTTAATTAAAATTGAATGAAAAGAGATTTGCATGTCTTAACTTTCTCAAATTATATTTTTACGAATACTAACAAAAACTCTTTACTTCCTTTTACAACCCTTAGTTTCATCTCTCAAACCAAGACTCCCCCTCCCCCCTTTTGACCAATTAATTGTAGCTTTTTTATTTCAAAAACTAACGCTAGAAAACTATTTAATTCTTATCCTTTTCGAAAACAAGCTGCAATAAATTCTTCAACATTTAATTTTATGTTTTTCTTTTATGAAAGATTACTTTAATAATAATTTTAGATAAAAATTATATGTGCCTATATCAATATAGGTACAATATATATATATATATATATTATACAATCAATAAATACAATTTGATATATAACAGTCAATAAAGAGTTGTTTGTGCCAAATGACTGGACTCATTTCTAGCTTTATTTTTCTTTGCTATTTTTTGGAATGGATTTTCCCAATCTCATATTGGCTGTCTGTCTTTTTAATTTCAAACACGCAGCCTTATATGTCAGATCTCATTGCATCTATAGCAACACATTAAACTATTTGATGCCAAATTATCTGAATGTCTGACTGACCCAGTGTTATGCTCGATTTTTTGCACATCATACTTAGTAATTTTTTTTTAATGGGTTTGCCTGACTAATTATTGATTCTGCTAGTACTGCTTGAATCTCATCTGTTTCAAAATCTATATCCAGCATCATCAGCATTTTAAGTCTTAAATTGTGATTGTTTATGCCACAAATAAAACAATCATGAAGTGCTTCATTCAGGAAATCTTTGAATTCGCACTTTAATGCCAGTGATCAGATTCTTGTTGCAAATTCTCTAGCTTTTCCCCCTCTTCTTGAATACAGAGATTGAAATAATATCTTTATTGGCAAAGGTTTGGGGAAAAATAATCAGTGAGAGTCGCTGTTTGTCAAAATCTAGGTCAGCTGAGCTGGTGTTTCTGCCTTAGATTGAGAATTGAGTATCTCTTATGTTTGAGGACCTGTTATGGTCATTAACGTAGCTAATTTTACCTGTCTTCTTGATCTGATTTGCTTGTAGGTAAAATATTAATTGTTCTTTATATCTTATCCAGCCCTCAGGGTGAGCTGGGTCAACAGCTTCCATAGAGCCAATTGAATTAGCCATTTTTTAATTTTCCTTCATTTCTTTGTAAGAGAAACGAAGGACTGATTTTTATTTTTTTACTTTTGCAAGTTACTACTTATTGCCACTCGTAATTTTAATAACTGTCTAAAAAAATCGGTAGTGACAAAGCTAACAATCCAGTAGGCTTTGTTGCGAGTAAAGCTCTCATGATTTGTTGAAGCTTTTAATTTACATACTTATATGTTTACAGTTAATTTTTCATTTGAACAGATCGCTGCAGTCCCCTATTTACTTTATTTTTCCAGCCAATTAATGGTGGAACTGGTGTATTTTATACTATTTTTCAAGTCAATGGGGAAAAGTATTTCTTTTGTCTCTGCTGAATTTGTTTTTTGTTCGGAGAGATCTAAGTGATATATTTTATCACTGATTTGTAAATATGGCGAATCTATTTGCTTTGCACTCACATATTTTCAAACTGCCAAATCTGATTTTTATTCAGGCAGAATAGTGATATTTAATATGATGAATGTCTTTAATTGCTATTTGTATATTAATCTACTTTTCCAGTCAATGAAGAAAAAATTTTCTGGTTGTCTGACTATGCCAAATCTGTTATGTTTGGCTGAATTGCAGGGTTCAGACTCAAACCAACAGTAATATCAAAAAATATGAACACTCACAGAACAAATATACATACGTATTATACCATCAATAAATACACTTTGATGTATAGCTTAGTCAATAATGAACTAGTCATGCCGAATGACTGGACTCGCTTCCAACTGTATACATTAGTTTGCCTTCTGGCTCTACTGGACAACTTGCCTTGAGTTTGTTAAATGACTTTGACGGCTGTACTAGACAGCTTGCTCGAGTCTGCCACCATCATAGCAGCTTCCAGTCTTCTCATGGACTTGCCTCACTGCATAGACATATCAATGTGAATATAATAGAAACACCTTTGTTGTTGGATGTTCTGGTTAGACAGAAGTTCTCCATCTTAAGAGCACGTATTATTGTTTAGGTTAGACATTCTCTCTCTTAAGAGCATGTATTGTTGTGTAGGTTAGATGGACGTTTTCTGGCTTGCCTCCAAAAAAGACTGACTATTTATGCCAGATTCCTTCCTTCCCTTACTGGAAGCGATCGGATTCAGAGAGCCTATCCAGTGGTAGGATTTTATACACATGTTTATACGTTGGTTATCCACATGTTTACACATTGGTTAGTGGCAATGCGTGCTCAATCCAATCAGATAATGAAAGAATCTGGACTAGTCCACTTGAAAGCAAGATCTTATATGACAATTATGTATGAGGGTAACAATATTTTATACATGTTTAGCATTTGAAAAAGTTATCTACAGACATATGTCTTTGAAAAAGGAGTACTTGCAGATGTAATGTTTGTTGAGATTATCAATCTAGTGATAACACATTTAGCTCTCCCAAAGTGAATAACAATTCTTCAAATTCCATTTTGACAATATATGAAAAAAAAAAAAAATTATTACTTGTTATATCATACCTGTCTTCAAATAATGAACTAGTCCAGATTTCATCTTATCTAGGTTGGATTGAGCATTCATTGCTATAAACCTATGCGACTATAGATAGATAATGGCATTTTCATTAAGGATGGCAATCCGGCAATAGTGTTAGAAAATTATTGTCACAGAGCTGAAAGATAATTATGTTCTCCAGATATAAATTAAGCTAAATAGTTGATGCAGTGAGGCAAGTCCTTATTCAGGACTGAAAGTTGCTAGAATCAAATATTGTTCATGAGGCAAGCTTTCATAGTACTGCTAGAAGTGCCATCAGACTTATGAGACATGCTATTAAGAAACAGCTGGAAGTGGTAGGAAGCCTATAAGGGTACATGCAATCTCTTCTGTAGTTCGCCCTAGAACTAGGAGCTATACTTTATCGAACAGCAGTAGGCGGAGCCTAGCTATTATAAAATGTTGTAAATATAAAAGTGTACATTTGTTTATGTGTTATTAATAAATATAGTATAAATTGCATTTACGTTTGTTAGTGGTTATATATACAATCCAGACTAAACAATAGATTTTGGCAGCAGTCAACAGAATTAAAATATCCACCCCACCCCCCATTCCCACAGCAGGAAAAAAAAGTTTAAAATGCAGTGTTTTGCCCCCATGGATCATTAGACTATCATTTAATCAAAAAAATTGACTACTAAAATTATTAGCATGTCAATAAAAAATTTTCAAGTCTGAGTGGATACTCCTTATTAGTATATATTGAATGTTGGAGTTTTCAATTGTGGCTGCAAAACTACAATACTGTTGACCAAAAATTAATTTACTTAACAAATTCATATAGTTCTTGTGAAAATGATGTTTCTTTATTAAAGGTCAAAATTAAAACTCTGGAATGTTTTCACTTAGATTATGAAAAGATTGACCATCAATTATAAATATAGGAGAAAGAATTGATATTAAAAATTTTTCTACCTAATGGCAGAAATGCAGATCAAGTATTACAGATTTTATAGTTATTCAATTTAATTTGTGTTCTTTAGCCATTTTTTATGAAAAAACAATCTCTTATATTGGTTGGTTTCTGAAATTTCATTAAATGAAAATAATGAATTTATATAAATCGGTGTATTATTTTATGGACTGCATCTTCTGTGGTTGGCTAAGCAAAAATAATAGAGTATGTTAGTTTATATTAGGAATGATTTGAATTCTCTGCATATTTTAATTTAAAATGAAACCCATTTAACAGTTTTTTTGATATTTCTTTCTGAAAATGAGATCTAATACAGTTTTTTCTCATAAAGAAACTTTATCTTTTAATATTTTTCACTCCACTATATAAAGTATTAACTTATTTAAATAATTTTCATATGGGTTTTTATGTTACTATAATTTTAATGAAACTTGGATTTTCGTGAAAGAGCAACATTTATGTATTTTAGATTAATACTTACACATTTTTTCTCCATAGATTGACTCTTTATATTCTGAAAGTGTAATGGTTTTTATAAAAATAAGAGTTAATTATCACATTCCAATACTTTCTCTGTGGAATGTATTTGAATAGTTTGAGTTTTTTTCAATTTATTTTTATTTTTGTTGCTATATATAGATCATGTGTGAATGGCATTCTGCATTTTATTGCTGAACTTGGATTGGTATATGATATGTATTTATTTTCAGTAGTGCTTGTGGATGACCTGAATATAAATTTATCTGATAATCTACATTGACCAACCATACATTATTTGAATTTATTGTATTAGGGTTTAGATCGAGCCATCTTTTTGCATACATGTTTTATTTGTTCTCGACAATTTACATTGGAACATATATTCACGAGAGCAGATTAGCAGCTAAATTATGATTCATCTTTATTTAAAGTTTTTATTTTATCTCATTTTGTGACAAAAAAACTTTATTATTTAATCAGAACCAGGATAGTATTTTTACTTTGAATTATGTTGATCCTGCATTTTTAACATTTCAGGATATTTGTAAATCTTTAGTTAAAAAAAATGAATGGTTTGATTTAAATTGACAAGCAACATTAGAAGATGGTGGACATTGATAACTGATATTTTAGTAAAAAAGATTAATTTACTTAAAATCCTTGGAAAAAAAATCATAAATTAAAAAAAAAAAAATAATGAAATTAAATTTGATATGAGGAAAGAAAAATTTCAATATTATCGAAAAAATGTTATTGACAAAAATATTTCTTTGAAATGGAAATTGGTTAATTCTTTAATAAAACCTTTTGTCAAATCAAATTCAATATATGAAATATGGTTCAAAGTTATGAAAAACATTGCTGATTTGTTATTAATTTTTTTTTCATATTTTAAATTTGGAAATTATTGAATTTTAACTATCATGCATGATTGATCATTTAAATGTTGTTTATTCACTTAGATTGGATAGTTTAACACCAAAAATTCTTAAAGAAAGCAAATATTTTTATATCTGGTTTTAAGTAAATCATTTATTTTATATAGCACGATGTTTATAAACTGTAATATTTAAACAGCATTAAGCTGTTGCACATGCGCTTTGCAGATTTTAACTATAAATGAATGAATACTAACACTTCAAACACATTTAATATCTTCACGCTTTCACTTTCAAACACTTAAGATTTGCCCATACAAAAGCGTTTGGATTCGAAAAGATAGATGGCCATTCTATCTTTTCCAAAGACTTTATCATGTATTTGAAGTGTTAGTATTCATTCATTTATAGTTAAAATCTGCAAAGCGCATGTGCAACAGCTTAATGCTGTTTAAATATTATATCTGTTTTTGTTTATTTATGTAATTTTTTCCTTAAGATCTGTATAGTTTCTCACATATTTGAAAGTTTTATTATTATGTCATTACTTTTTGATAATTACAGACCAATTTCTATTATTTCTGTGGGGGAATGGTGATTAAAAAGAAAATGATGTCATTTTTATTTAAAAATAATATTGTCTGAGGATCAGTATAGTTTTCTTTCTAATAAAAGATGTGTTCTGTAATCATGTATATAATTTGGCATCATTCCTAGATAAGGATCTCAAAATTGTTGCTATATATTTAGACTTTTTCTAAAGCATTTGACTCCATCATGATTCTTGTTTTTATTGAATGCATTAATAGATTTATTTTTATCCATAACACACTCCTTAAGAGAATTCCATGCTTCAGTAACATGACAGTCCTGAAGAACCAATTTATCAATTTAGTATTTCATAGCTACTGAAATATAATATGTATAATAAGTTCTTTTAAAAAATTAACAGCAATTTTCTGTTAATATATTTGAAATAATGTATATATATATATTTTAATGCAACTATCATTTTGATCATGGAGAATATTAATCTATTATATGTCTAATAAACTGTGCTTGTAAGTGCTTGCTTAATGTGAACTTTTCTTGTGTTCTGACTATTAACTATAAGGTAATTGTTAAATGCCATTATTTTAATCATGGATCCTTCCATGTTTCTTTATAACAGTCTTTTTGTCTAAACAAAGTCTTTGTGATAGTCAGTCAGTCCATGTGGTGTGCATAAATTCAGTAATGACAAACCATTTGAGTTTACAGCACCAAAATTATTATTTCCAATTATTTTTGGCCCAAGTCTACTATTTAAACTAATACATGCATTAAAGTTTCCAAATAGAAAAATTTAATCCTTCTGTGGAATTGCTGTAATAATGCTTTCGAACAAGGAAGAAAATTTTTTTTAAATTCTCTGAATTTAAGATTGAAACATAGGCACTAATAAAATGAGTTGTAGTACTGTTGTACAAAATGAGTTTTAACACTATTAGTCGTTCATTGATGCAATGAGGAAATCCATTAATAGAAATAAGTAAATCAGACTTTACAGTAAATCCAATACTATACATTCTCACTTTCACAACTAACCTGCCTTTCGAAAAAAATACTTGTAGCCATCTACAGGCTCTATTAAACTTCCTCTAAAAGATGAGTATCACTAAGAACAGCTATATTAGTCTTAAATTTTGACAGCTTTTTAACCATCAGTGCAGTCCTTCATTTTGATCTTGAAGAATTTGTATCCAGTAAAGTTCACACATGCTATGTATCTACATTTAAAAAAAAATTAGATTTATAATAGAAGTGACTCTTATACGACTACTGCTGATACTATTATTACTACTGAAATAAGTAATCTGCTAGGTGTGACAACCTTTAGACAGACCATTTTTAGAGTACATTTTCTAGACTTCTATTTCCATGGTAGGCGGGGAAATCCTTCAATAGGATTGTTAAACTTATAATCTTTGCTGACCAAATTTTCTGTATGACTGAGATCGAATTCTAAAGAAGCTCTTTAATTATTGTACTCCCTCAAGCAATGATCACAGTATTCAAGGCCTTGAGCTAAAAAAAGGGAATTGAAATCAGAAATGCTGTGAATATAATTAAAGGATACAAATGTTGCATAAAAATATCTCTCTGTCATACTTAGTATAAGATGTCCAGATAGCATTAAGCTCATGATGACTGGTTTCTACAATAATTTCACTGAAGAAAGAAAAGAGAAAATAAAAAGATTGTTTACATCAGAAATAGTAGCTTGTCTTTCATGAACCGGCAATGTATCATACAAGTGAGCAGAAATTCTTGGGTATGCACCCTTTATGTTATTTGCAATTGATCTTTTTATATCTAAAGGGCATTCCACTATCCACCATCTGCTAAACATGTTAGTAGTCTAAGCAAAACAATGCACTTAATATTGTGAATGTAATATATTAAGATTTTGGTATAATAATTAGTGTTCAAAATATTCAAGTCCTTTATCAGCCAGTACAAAAAAAAATCTTCAGCAACTTTTAACTTGGATGATTTATTAATATGAGATTGTCAGTAGTTTAAATATGTAGATAGCTTTTTAAATAGAAAGATAAACTTAAATGCTGAGATCTAACACAATCAAATGTATTGCTACTGCTTTTAATAAGTTAAAACATAAGGTATTTGATTACAAAGAAACAAAGGTATACAGAATTATTATTTTATCTAATTTATTGTGTGGAAATGAAGATTGCATATTCTACTATGTAATATAAAATCATTAGAAAAGTTTTAATTCAGAATACTGTGCACAATTATAAAGTTAAAATAACATGCTCATAAGATGAATCAATATGTTTTCAATACTCTGGTTGTGATGTTGTTTAATCAAATGTAAAATCATATTTTTATTGAATGAGACTGATGAAACAAATGAACAGTATAAAGCCTCCTGAAGAAAGACTATAGTTGAGCTTGTTTATTTGAATTCAAATTCTTATGTTGTTGAAGCAGAATTTGTTACAAAGATTACTCCAAAGACATTCTAAAGAAGTGTCATATTGATTATTTTTCTGGAGGATGTGACAGAAAATAAAATACATTGGAGAATTACAATTAAACATATATTGAAATCTTTCAGAAAGAAAAGTTTGCTATAAAAGTTAAAAGACAACATAATAAAATATCAAATTAACAGAATAATGGACTAATATATTTTACATGTGGATATAATTCTGTTTCACAGATTGCTTATCACAAACTTATCTCTAATATGTAATTTTGGTCTGTTTATTTTTTTTTATTTTGAAAGTTGGAATGACCATATTCATTTGTGAATGGCTATTGTTAATGCTTTTATGTATGTTTTATTTGTCTTGTTTATTATATTATTAATATTGATTAATTACATGCTTTATAAAGTCTTTTGTATTTTAATATTAAGTTTGTTTTATCTATATGTAAAACAGTAGTGGCTGTTGCTAATGTATCTGATCATTCTGAGCTTAAATACAGCTGAACAGCTAAAGATTGGATTTAATTGTTAATTTATTGTTAAGTTTTTATCTTGTACATCAAATAACAATTTGAATTTTAGTGTATGCATTATTTTTAAGATGGTATAGTGCTTTCAAATTATTTGTTTTTCCATGCATTGATAAATTATGTGTTTATGTATAAATGCACCCACATATATTTTACATCCATCAACTTATGTCTATAAATTACATTTTAATATCCACATTAAGTGCAGGAATCTCTTTTAACTATTCCAGATTTCAATAAGCATGAATAGTGACAGAATATCAGACAGTAGTGCCATCCAAACCCAGAAATCAATGCTGAAATTGAATGAAGACAATTGTCCATTGACTGGCTGACTACCATATCATCATCCATTGTTGCACATATCTATCCAGAAACCATCATTATTTTTACTATATATTCAAAACGATTTGAGAGCTATAACAACATAAGAATTTGAACCCAAAAAACATGTATATTTATATCTTCCACTAAACTTATTGAATATATAGCTGACAAAATTGGAATTATATAACTTGGGGTAGAGAATATGGCATGAATTCAAAACTTCAAGATATTTGGTTGAATAGTCTAGTAAAAGTAATAGTGGCTGCTGCACAGATATGTGCAATCAACATTAAGAAACTGGTCAGTAATATGATTGGTGAAACTATCTGATAAGTACTTGTCTGAAGGTTTGTATTGATGGTATATTATAAGATATGATATGTTGGACTATTTCCATCATTTATGAGTGAATGTTGAATGTATAGAAAATTTTAAACTTTATTTAAATGTTCCAAATACTAACAACTTGTTAGTAATAACACACAAATAGACAATACAGATTAGTAATTACACAACGATTCGAATAGCATTATTCTCCAATATTCGCTTAGAAGTTGAACTCGCACCTTTAGATTCTTGAAATATCAAATTTTAAGGCAAACACTCTACCAACTGAGCTATTCTGTCAAAGGCAACATATAGTAGAAATTTGATTTATTTATATATGAGTCCTTCACTAACCTGTATTGTCTATTTGTGTGTTATTACTAACAAGTTACTTGTATTTGGAAAGTTTAAATAAAATTTAAAATTTTCTATACATTCAGCATTCACTCATAAATGATGGAAATAGTCCAATGTATCACATCTTATCTGATAAGTACCTATGCTTTCTGAGCTGGTTTTAAAATAGGGTGATATTGAATAATTTATTGCAGTTGAAACATCTCAAACAAGAAGGAAAAGTCAGATAAATAATATGTGAAGTTAGAAAAGCTTTTTAAATTTAATTTTTTTTAATATTTTAGCATTACTTATATACTTATTTTTTTCTTAGTTTAGATTAGCCATAATGTGAAAAGCTGCTGTACTTTTTGGAGCAATATGAGTTCATTCGAAGGATTTCTTTTAAAATACTATCATAAATGTATTATAATTTCTTCATTGTACATTGATTTTAAAATCATTTCCTGATGTCTTGTTTGATGCCCTCAAAGAATTGTTTTTTCAAATAATTTATTGATATTAAATAATTGCTTTAAGTATATATGATCATCATATCTTTCTGGAAAAAATATAGTGTATTGAATAATATTGCCAGAGGACTAGTTTGGTGAGTTAACAAAATACTATCTCCATCTATATTGATAAAATAATGGTTTTCTTCTCAGTTATGACTCTTCAAATAATGAAATAAAATAAATGACCCATGGTTATGGATATAATGTGGCATTTTATTTATGTCTAGATGTCAACATTAACAGTGAGAATTGTAAATAATCTTGTATTGCATATGTTAGTGTAAATCCTGTTTACTGAATCATTTACATTGATGCAACAACAGGGATGCATATCCATTGATAATTTCAAATTTATAAAAATCAAATTCCCAAAAACTATTTTACCAAATCATGTAAGATGCTGATAGGAATTGTGACACATTGTTTTTACAAATATATGAGAAAATGATCTCTACCAAATGCATATAAATTGGAAATCTAAAAGATTAAAATTTTAAAAATTTATAGAGAAAAAACATTTAAATAGGAAATGAATCTGTGTCAAAACTATTAGGTTGTATTTCACTGTCACCAGCTTGTGAAGTTTATTACAGTTTATAGTGATGCTAATAGTATTTTTTTATATTGTCTCACACATATTAATAAAGTATTAACCATTTTTACATTATAAAACAAGCTTCATTTTAAATCTACAATTTTTAGAATTATGTTAACTGTTAAAAAAAGAATTTTAACTAAAATTTTAGTACTTTTTATTTGCTTTTAATTTAAATTTTTTATCATGGTTAGAATCATTCAGCTTACAAAAGTTATCAGTAAGTCTGTGGGTAAAGATTTAATATAAACAATTTCAAATAAGCCTTAAAAGAAAATATCATTAGATACAAAAGTATCATTTATTTCATACATAGTTATTTGAAGAGGACCACCACATTGGCACAAAAAAAATTCTTATTAAGTAAATTTGACAGTTTAAAAAGTGATTAAACAATAATTTTTAAGTAAGAAATCCCAAAGAAATTCTATTTCTTAGGAAATGTTTGCCACACAATATTTATTAATGTATAAAATAGAAATTGAATAACATTTTAAAAGAGAAACATCTTTACTGAAGAAAAAAAATTAAATCTAATATAATCCAAAGTAGCTCAGAGTTACTTTTTAATAAAAACTAAATTGAAATTATATAAATAAACAAAAAAATTGAAGAAAACTTTTTGAAATACATAGCCATGATATGTAATTTAAAAAATATGAATAAAACTCAGACAAGAGAAAAAGATTTTAATTATTGCAAGATTGCTCCAAAACCTAGTTTAGAAATACATGAAAAGTTTTTTATAGAAAAAAATTCATTCCAATGTTTTTTATGTGAGTATAATACTTCTATAAAGTCTCAGTTAAATGAGCATAAAAAAGTTCATTCAGGAAAAAAATATGTTAAGTGTAGTCTATGTGATTACAAGACGGCTAATAAAAATAGGTTAGAAATACATGAAAAATTTCATACAGAAGAAAAATCTTTTCAGTGCAGTTTTTGCAATTACAAAACTGCTATAAAAAGTAGTCTGAAAAGACATGAATCAAATCATACAGGTGAAAAATCTTTTCAATGCACCATGTGTGCTTATAGAACTTTGGCAAAATCTAGATTAAAAAAACATGAACTAACTCATACAGGAGAAAAACCCTTTCACTGCAGTTTGTGCAATTATAAATGTGCTACAAAAGCTAATTTAAAAGTTCATAAAGTAATTCATACTGGAGAAAAACCTTTTCAGTGTAGTTTATGTGATTATAGATCTGCTCAGAAAAGTAATTTAACAGTGCATGCAACATCTCATGTAAGAGAAAAGCCATTTCAGTGTAACTTATGCAGTTACAAAACTACTACAAAACGCAATTTAAAACGACATGAAGGAAATCATGTAGAAGAAAAACCTTTCCAATGCAACTTGTGCAATTACAAAACTGCTATAAAAGGTAATTTAAAACAACATACAATAACTCATTCAGGTGTAAGACCATTTCAGTGCAGCTTGTGTCCTTACAGGACTGTAGCAAAAAGTAGACTGAAAAAACATGAACTAATTCATACAGGAGTAAAACCCTTTTGCTGTCCTTTGTGCAATTATAAGACTGTTACAAATGGCAATTTAAATATACATAAATTAGTTCACACTAGAGAACAGCCTTTTCAGTGTCACTTATGTGATTACAGATCTGCCAACAAATATAGTTTAAAGCTACATATAGAAACTCATACAGAAGAAAAACCTTTTCAATGCATTCTGTGTGATTACAAAACATCCAGAAAAGGAAATTTTAAAATACATCTAAAATCTCATATGGAAGAAAAGTCTTTCCAATGTAACTTGTGCAGTTATAAAACTAATGCTAAAAGTAGTTTAAAACATGGGAGATCTCATACAGAAATAAAACCTTTCCACTGTAGCTTATGCAGAACTGTTGTAAAACATCGATTAAAAATACATAAGCTAATTCATAGAGAAGAAAAAAATTTCCATTGCAATTTATTTGATGGCAAAACTCATATAAAATATAGTTTAAAATTGCAAGAAAAGGCTCACACAGTAGCACAAAATCTTTGTAGTAACTTTTTGTTAAAATATAGCAGATATGTAGAACCTTCCACTCTGAAACAAGGCAAACAATCAACAAGGGAAGGACTATATAAATGCTGTTTATGTGATTATAAAGTTACAGAGAAAAATGTTTTGCAAAATCATGAAATGAATCACTTCACAGATGATAAAACTCTTGAGATTTTCATACAATTCACTTAATGGATTAACATTTATTAGAGTAAAGACTTACTACATTTTAATGAAATTAGTGATAATTTGCATTAAAATTTTTACATTAATAAAAAATAATAACACAAAACATTTTCACCTTCTATACTGAAAAGAGAAAACTGATTGGCATTCAGCTTAAAAGATTCTACTAGTTTTTAATATGTTATCTCAATGTTTACTAATAAATTTAAATCAGTCATTAACAAAACTAGATAGATCAGGGTATTTTTTTTTTAAAAAAACTGAATGTGTTAATATTTTCATAAATGTATTCCTTTATTAATGTTACTCCATTTATCAATTATAAATAAAACATTGTTTTATTAGCCATGTTTATTAAAATGTGCATTAAAGTGTTTTATAATTTATATAGACATACTACTTAATATTTCTTTGTAGAAAACATGAATATGTATTTTATCAACTTCGCAAATAAATATTTTTCATTATAAAACTGAAAAGCTCTAATGGCTGGCAAAAATCAAGTAATTAGTAAAATTCTTCTCAAAGAAAAATATCTGATGAAATCTGGATATTAATTTCTCACTAGTTAAGACCTGTATCCACTATTGATAATTTACTTAATCAGTTACCTGTCACCAATTTAGGAAAATTTCTAATTTGATCTTCACTGTCAGTAATAAAAAAAGAATTGTATTTAATTTTAGATCCCCTTATCCTGATTGAAAGCAGCATTTTCCCAGAAAATAATGAATTCTCCATGGATTAAATATTAAAGATTTCTGTCATGAGTGCAAGAATTGATCTATGGATAATACTTTGTCCACCTTTTGGAATTAATAAAAACATATTTAGCCAATATTTCTTATAGGAATGTATTAACTTTTTATCTCTTGCTGACAAGTTGTTGTCTCATAAAAATAATATTTTAAGAAATTTACACAGTCAGTAAAACACCAATAAATAGTTCCTATTAATAGATTGTTTTATATATATACTGTGAATAACAAGCATTTAGTACTTTTTCATGAATTGATTGTGCAAACAGCAATTAACTGTTTTTGTGATATAATTATCTTTCTGAGTTAATGCTTTTCAAGATTATAATAATATTATTTTTTTTTTACTATTACATTTTTTTATCAATTTCATGCAAGTAAAATTAAAAATGCATTATTTTAGATCATTGTTGTACACCTTTAGATCTGAAATCTTCAAAATGAGTAACTAATCATCTATTTATGTAGAAGACCTGATAATTAGCAGAAACAATCTCTCTTTAATTCAAAGCCATCTCTGTAAATATTGGGAGGGAATGAATGCCGCTGTAAAATTTTAGATCAATTTTGGAATATTAACATTTTTTATGATAATAAAAATGATCATTATTCAAAAACTGTTTGTATTTACTTCTAAAAACTATTTCAGAAATTACAACTATTAAATGCAGATAAAAGAAGTTGTGACCAATTTTTAAAGATTGTATAAACATTAGTTTCCTTGATATTCCAATATTTATATTTTTGCTAGGTGCTTTACATTGTGAGTGCTTATGACCTCTTTGCATGAATTTATATTTTCTTTTATAGTAACTTAATGCTTCCTAATGGTTTCATTAACATTGTTTAATTTTAATTCTCTTAAATTATCCATTTATTTTGTTCATACTTTTTGTTCTTTGTTTTATATTTATTTATGTAAGAGTTTGGTAACATAATTGAAAACTGTAACATACTAATAGTAGTCTGGGTCATACGCCATACTAAATTTTCAAGAATATATTTATATAGTTTTTTACGAGGAATTTTTAAAAAAAATTCTATTTATATGTAGAATGATAAACAATTATAGATTTTAAAATTAATAGATATATAAGATCAAATACATTTGGTTTATTAAAAATAATTTTGTAAAACATGTTCTTCATATTATTAATTTAACTCTATTTTCATGCTTTTCTTTTAGTTGTTAAATGTTTTGATTGTAATGGAAACTCATCAAATTCTGTTAAAAGTTGAAATATAATGCTTCATATTCTCATAATAATATACACACAATATATCATTTACAGTGGGAATCTTTTATACAGATATAGAATACATTCTCATTGTCCTGTATATTCAAAATCTCCAAAACTTGTAAAAAAATTATTTCAAAGCTTGGCTTCTGATGATTAACTGACTGTCAGAGAAATATTAAAATTTTTGTATGATGCAGAGATTTTAAAAAAGTGAAGTTCCATATTGTTTTAGATTATGTCAAAGAAGAAAATATTAATTTGTAATGTAAGATATATGCAAATCATTAATTAATGGCTTGCAGATAATTTTTTCAAATGTAGAAATATTTTTTTCTGATATGAATAATAATAATTTTACTTTCTCAAACAGATGAAAAATTGTTTTAAAAATATGGCCAGAAAACATTTAAAAATTTAGAAAACAACATCAATGGACAGTTAAATTATAAAAAAAAAAACGTAATAAGTTGCTGGATAAAAAAGTATAAAATTAATTCATAGAAATAATTATTTTTTATATATTTCAGATTATTACCTAAACCATCAATCATTGAAAAATATAAATTAATAACTGCATTTATTTATAATTTGAATACATTTTTTTGTTAGATAAGCAGTTTCGATATTTTAAATTATTAGATGGATTCTCAAATTTCATATATATTCTCAGCCTATTCAAATACTTAATCTGGTTACATATGTATCAATTATTAATTTAACATACACAATTTTATGTCATGAAGGTTAGTGCCAAATTTATATCACAAATATTTATATAAACCATTATTTATTTTGTCATGCTTTCTGAAACGGATCCTTTTTTTAGGTAAGTTGTAATCTTTACTGCAAATATTAGCTTGTATTGACAGTCAGTCTATTATAGATGTGGAAAAATTATTCTTTATTGAACAATGTTTTTTCTCTCAAGCATATGATTAAGCTATAGAATATTATCATGAATTAACATTGGAGAAATGTTCCAATTTCACTAGATATCAGTACATTATTGATGATTGATAAACTATGAAATGAATGATAATGTGAAGAAATTAAAATATGAACTCCTCTCATGATATATGTATTATGAGTAATACAGATTCTTAAGAAAGTAGTGAATTTTCGTTTTTTTTTTTCAATTCTAATTGGATCACCACATTTTATTTTCAAATATAATACTGAATAGAAAAAAATATATACTCTTTTTATAGTTTTATCCAGAACAATTTTCCATAAAATCAGTCATTTTCAACAATAATATATAGATATTGATAGCTCAAACACATGATATCCACTTTTAAAGTATATTGTATATAGAGGCTCCCAAATCTAATTTATAATATCATGTGCTGATTTGAGAAATTATAAATCTAAATGTCAGCATAATCAATATTTTTTTCAGTTATATATTGAATATTTTCCTTATTATTTAAAGATTGCCAATGAAATCTTTCTTTTACAGAAATCATTGATGTTGCCAATGTCTGATGACTCTAAGCATTTGTATAATAATTAAAGTTACTATCTGCATAATTGCAATCAATGAGATAGGTATATACAATTACATATTCTGAATATCATATTTGTGATTACTGCATAAAAGATTTGAAATATTCATTGATTTTATTTTATTTCACATTGATTATAGGAAATACATCTTATTGCTAGTTTTAATAAGATGATTTTTGAAAAACAGCTGAGGATTGTTTTGTGTCAAATGGGAAAATAAATATATTAAAAACTTGTTGAGTTCAGTATTTGATATTATATGAATTATTCTGCATCTTGTATATAAATTTTATGTTCAAATTATTCAGGAATCTCATTTTTATATTGATTTTAATTTATTTAACTCATATTCTGTTAGATATGGCACTGAAGGAAAACTTGATAAATGTTGCCAAAAAATCTTGTCAATCAGGATGTCTTTTTTGTGTCAAATACAATCTATTCATTCATCAGAAACTCATTATTTAACCAAGGAGAATCAAGTATTAAACAAAAGTTTAATTAATAATTTGTTTTTCAAAAATATTGCTCTCAGGATATACATGATAAATAAGATTTTTATATTAATAAAAATATTGATATATATGATAAAAAAAATTGTACTAATAAAAACATTGACTATACAGGATAAAAAAGATATATCAATAAAATGATGAAAAAATTTTAAAAAAAAAGGAATTAAAAACAATATATGTGATAATAGCAAACATATATATATATATATATTATCTCTGTTTAATGTTACTAAGTTTTTCTAAGTGATGTAGATTAAAAATAAAAACCTGGTTAATAATATCAATAGCCATGATATAATTGGGCTAAAGTAATGGGTGTCATCCAATGATACTGATTGTAAATATGATTTTCTTATTTATAAAAATATGCATTGAAAATTCGAATTATATTACTATGACATTTGATCAGATAGGTTGATATAATTAAATGTAAAAATACTATGAATAGGAAACATTACACCTGTGTTTTTTGTTAAAGGTAATCACATAAATTATAAATCTTCATTTCTTTGAGTCTAAATTTAAAATTTTTTTGTTACAAAACTAAATCACTCTACTTCTATAACATTTAACAATATTCAGAAAGTAAAATAAAAAAACTATTATAAAATTTGCACTAACAATAGCACCTATACATTTTTTTATTTCTTTTCCCTTTAAATGCAATTTATTTAATTTTTAATATAAATCTGTAGATAAAAAATGTTGCAATTCATTCTAGAAAAGTTTCTATTGATCTGTGCAATGAAAAATATTTTAATTACTTCAAATACTTGTAAATTTCTTGATGGTGATATTAATATGTCCGGTGATGACATGGTTGGAAATGATTATATTACTGATGATGATTTGACATTAAATGTTAATCAAAAAATTTCTAACTATTGCTTCTGAAAATTCTCCAAGATAGTGAGACATCTTTTATATCACAATCATTGAAGATAAACAGAGCAAAAATTCTCCATACAGTATTGCTACCTATGCTAAACAGAGTAATCAATGGATGCGAGAAGGCTTGTGCATAAAATCCCTATCTAATGCCTACTCATCCAATATTCCCAGACTAGTTTCTGGCTTGTGGCCTTCATCAGTGACTATATAAGCTATTGAGCTTAGATTGAAAATATTTTTTGTTTTCAATTTTATTCTCATAGTTTTGTAGTTAAGTAGAGATAAAAGGTGGTTGCTAGAGGGCTGCATTAGATCCTAAGATCTAGATGCAGTGCTCTCAGATCGAAAGCTCCTCACTGACGAAGGCCACAAGCCAGAAACTAGTCTGGGGATATTGGATGAGTAGGCCTTAGATAGGGATTTTATGCGCAAGCCTTCTGGCATCCATTGATTACTCTGATTAGCACAGGTGACAATACTGTATGGAGAGTTTTTGCTCTGTTTATCAACAATTAATGGTGCTAGTATAGGAGATGTGATCATGTGATGCTTAATGGTTTAACAATCATTGAAGTTATATAGTAATTCTTTTATAATTGTGAAACACGTGGATGTATCTTCTCTTGTTATTAATTTTAAATTAAAAATTTTATTATTGAAAATAATAAATTTAGTATTATTGGTGTATCTGAAGCTAAGCCAAAAATAATATAATTAATGTATAATATTTATAACTTTGTAAAGATTGATAGACTATTTCATTGGAAGATAACCTGTATTCATTTTTTTATTTCTATGAATCGTAATGATTCAACTTTTTTTAAAAATATATATGAGTTTCATGTCATATTGTTGTAGGAGTAATTTTATTATCATCATCCCTACTTAAAAAATAATACCTTTATTCTATCTAAATATAATAATCATTATGTTAACCTATTTAATATAAATAGCCTAAATATTGTCTATTGTTTTAATAATTTATTGGATGTTTGTAGTTTTAAAGAGATAATAAATTTTTCTAGTAGAATGATTAAATTATAATAAAACTTTTATCGATATTATTATTAGCTTGGATTATCCTGATTTTACTATTGTTTTGAGCTTATGCATGAGATTTCTGAACATTATTTAGTTTGAATCTCTTTTACTCTTTCTCATAGTATTTTAATTAAATCTAGATATGTGGCTTTCTGATATTCTACTAATTTTAATAAAAGATTTTTCTTCTTCTGATGTTATGGATATTGATTACAATTTCTGTGATGACAGTTTTAAGAAATTTTTCTTATACACTGTACCCTCACTATTGAGTTGATATAATTAATAGGAAAATACGACTAGCTCAGATAAAATGATAATGCTCTGGCTAAAATATTTGAAAACTTAATATAATCAATAATAAAGATATCCTATGATAATATCTACTATTTAACTAGCTATAAGAACTGATTAATAAATAATAAATGGTTCGGTTTATGAAAAATTAAATAAATAATATATTAATAAATCATGTGACATTTCCGTGATGGTCAAGCAGTAAAGAATTACATTGAGCCAATATCCCACAGAATACAATCTCAATGGCATAAGAACACCATCTTCCCTATTATTTAAAATGATAATAAATTCATAGCACTCTCAAGACTTTAAAATAATAATCAATTTAATATAATATCACTAAATAAATTCTAATCTCTTTATTAAATAATTATAATTATCTTAAGTTCTTTAAAATAACTAATCAATTTATAATATTCTGTAGTCAAGTATGATAAGGGATTTTGTATCATCCTCAACTACACCTAACTAATAATAAATAATAATACAATATAATCTTTTATTTCTCATGTGGCATCCTAAATAGAATATATGACAATCTGATATAATCTGAACATATGTGGCAACAAACAATATTAAAATCCTATACAATAACATGTGCAGTTAATTATGACTATAATAATATTAATGCGAAAGAAAATTTCTCAAGTATATCATATTCTGAATCATTATAATTTCCTTAAGTAAATAATTATATCTGTATTGTGCAAATATTATGTTTATCTTGGTATCTGTCAATCATGTATTTGTGATGGTGAATAAATCAACATAACACAAAGTTTTATAAAAAGTTATACAAATTTTATTACCCTATACATTTAACAAAACTATATACACTATTTACATTTATCCTTAATAAAACCTAACAAATATAAAGCTAATGAAAATAATATTAGGTTACATACTTCCACATTATAAAAAAAAAAAATACAATAAATCAACAAGTAGATAAGCCTTTATTCTGACTTATGTACTTATTTATGTCACATTTATTTAAAATATAATAACAAATTTAAGACTACTTTTATAGTTTAATAAAATATCTATTAATTAAACATAGCTAGACCATATGGTTTTCATAAGTGTACACGAAGAAAATATGAAATACTTAAATAATACTCATCTTTAAAATATGTTCAAATATTCTTACAATAAATAAATTAAACTTATCTACTATAATAATGTTAGTGTTATTTTAAATATTTTTCTTACTCTTTAAATAAAAATCCTTATATGTGTGCGTCATGTATGTTTAAAATATAAAATAATATTCATAAAATACAAGCATTCATTCTATTTTATGTTCATTTTGGATGTTTTATTTTTTAAAAATATGCATTAACACAGAAAATCAAAATATCAAAATTATTCAAAAATCTCATGAATAGTTGTCATCTCTTATTTTTTTAAAAAATAGTTTAATAAAAATATGAAAAATATTTATGATGCTTTATTATTCACTGTTAGCATTTACATTCAATTTCATTTGTATTTGATCTTAATTCAAAACTAGAAAAACTTATATCCTTTTAAAATAACAATACTACAATCCAAAATTATTCATTATTTTCTTTCATAAAATACAATGCTATATGATGTAATAACTGTTGGAGTTAAGATATGATGTATAGGGCATGAATAAATAACTAGAGTAAAACTCAATAGTATAGAATATATTAGATAATCTACATGGAAACAGTGTGAATGAAGAGTAGGTATGACTTCTCTGTCTAATATCCTCAAATATAATAATAATGTTCAAGCTATTTATTCAGCACTCACTCGAACATTTTAAAATACAAAATATCAGGAACACTGTCTACGGAAAATATATACAAGACACAGGGCTACGTTATCTGTACTTGCATAAACTACTAAGATAACAATATGTTACTTTTCCATAGATCCTACATAGAAGCATCCAAAGGTTTCTTTACATACTCCCAAAGTCACTATCGCCACAAAAATAACTAGCATTACTCCAGATAAACAAAATTCGCATATGACTTTGACAATCTAAAACTACTACAAAAAAAGGTTTTTATTCACTTTTAAAAAAACTCAGCAATAAAAATACAAATGATTTTGTTTTAAAATATTAAAATCAATATTCAAAATATTTTCAAAAGTAGGGTTTATCCATTAAAGAATCATAAAAATTATAAGTATCAATAAATTATATTACATTGATAATACAAAAGAAAATGTATGCATATCTTTCTAAAATCATGGCTTATATCTTAGAATAATAATAAAGTTTTATGTGTAATTAACGCACACACACATTCATATGACAAAGCAATATCATAAAAATCCAAGCAATTCTAGAAAATAATAAAATATACATCATATAAAATTAAAATTTTTTATAAAATTTACCTAGTGACCCTACACGTGTCAGTCACTATTATAGACATCTTCTGGTCCAGTATTTAAGATAAGAAAACAATAATAGTAACAGTCATTCAGCATAACACTATCATACCTTAAAAATGTTTATGAAAAAACTTTACAAAATATTAAAAATATTCTTTAAAATATTAATTTTGTTAAAATAAAAATATTTAAAGTGTAATCTTTCCTACCCTAACACTAAAAAAAACTTAATACTACAATTAGTATGTAAAATGATAATAAAACTAGTTACTAAAACTCCAACTCTTTCTTCTCTTCATAAAGTTCAATTTTAAAAAGTTTTTTTCCTCCCAATATTTCCATGGAAGTTCCCCTGGTGCTGTTGCTAAGTGACCACTGCCATCTGAAAGTTTTAAACACAGCTCTTTTTCCTCTTGGCACATAGTTGTTCACAAACAAAAAAAAATGTCGACTTTTTAAATCCAAAAAATATTTGAAAATTAGCTATTCATCCTGCTATGAAAGTCTTTTTAAAATACAGTCCTGTCCGTAACTTTCCAGGATAATAGCTATTAAGGTGGTATCACTTGGAAAAGGTTTTATAAACAATCTCTGGAGTTTTTCCCGTTCATTTGGATTCTATCGGCTTTAGATGCATCCTTATTGGCTATATAATCTTAACACGTATACTTGTAGAAAATATGCATTTTTCTTTCCATTCAAAAATATTTTATAGTAATGAATATTTAAATCTATTATAGTGGTATATTTCTTCAGTCAGGATAATATTCTTTTAATTATCCATTTATTTCTTTTTCTGCCGAATAAGTTAAAAAACAGTTTTATATTATACTAATAATTTACGGTATCTTTTAACAACAATTTGTCATAATAATTATATCTGTAATAATGTCGGTTTTTATTTTTAATCATTTTTTTTCAAGAGAGATTTGTAATAACTTTAAGTCAATATTTTAAAAGATTCACTGCAACTTTTTTAAAAACAAAAAATTATGCAGTACTAATGCAAATGATATCTTTTCCTTATATGTTCAATATTAAATTCATTTCCCAATTTTTAAGAAATACTAATTTTTTAAGTTTTCAGATAATTCTTTGTCATCCAAATAAAGGCTTTAAGATTTTTAAAATATGCATAGACATGCCAGTTCTTCGAAAAAATTTCTATATAACACTCTTGCAAATATCCAAAATATTAAAAATAAATAATTATATATACATTCTTCCATAATACGTTTAAAACTATTCTTTCCTTTATCAGCTATATTTTCATCATTAATTCTTTTAAACACATTATCTCTGGTATTAAACTTTACCATGAAGTTGACTTAACCTTCAATAAAAATAACTAATAGAGAAATTATTAATTTAGAAATGCATTATTACTTTGACTTAATAAATTGATATTCCTTCAAAACTTTTCTTAAAAATAATATTAAGAAGTAAGTAGACTAAGTAATACTTCAATGTTGATATGATAATAATATTGATAAGATAATAAGTTAAGAAGTAAGTAAGTGTTCCAAAAATGAGAGCATTTACTTTTATACCAGATCTAACCTAAATTGATTAATTATTTAATCTTCTACAACTTATGATCTAATTTACATATTTGTCAAATTTAGTTTTTTAAAATTTAGAAATAAAATTTATGACTCGTATAATATTAAATATAAAATTTAATTCTAAATTAATTTTATACTTTCATCTAACAAATGAAACACTTTAAAATAACATTTTAAAAATAATACTTTATCAATTTATCCAATAGTTAATTTTAATGTATCTATTTTTAAAATTTAACTTTACTAACTACACTTATTTTAAAGTTATCTAATTAAATGATTTTCCTAACATTTGTTTTTAATGATACACAAATGTTTCAATTTTTTTAAAACAATTCTGAAAGTAATTTTGAAACTTTCTTTTTAAAATCTTGCAAGCAAAAGTATGTATTTGCTGGTCACATAACTTTAAAAACCAGACAATATGCAGCAATTTTTCATATTCACTGTCTGAAAACAGAATTATCTTAAACATTTAATTACAAAATATATAAAAAATAATAAAATATAATAATGCAATTTGGAATAATAAATTTTGAAATTATTTACACAGTAATAAATTAAATACATTTGTCTACCATAAAATATTCTACTTTTAATAAATTTATAATATAAATATTAAATCTAATTTTTATTTAAAATACATTAGCCTAATTAGCTTTGAGTATTTTGCTTAATAGGACTTTTACTGTATTATTTCACTATGGCCAGTTTTTTCAACCATACAAAAATCATAATATTTAACTTTACTTTATTATTTTAGCATTTTAACATAGTTTTTTTTTACATATTTACAACTCTCATCTTTATTCTAACAAAGTTAAAAATCGTATCAACATTATATAGCATTTATACTATTTAAGTTTTCCCTTAATTTAAATTTTTTCAAAAATTGACTTAGTAAATCTATTCGGACATAGTAAAAAGGATACAATATATATATATATATTAGGTCTTGTTAATAAACAAATGCCTTTGATCACAAAATGTTATGAGTGCAAAAAACAACACTGATTACTGTTTGTATTAAAAATATAATTATGTTGAAGAACTTATATAATTTGATAAAAATCATTAGAGAAAAATACTTAAGTATCTTTTATCTAATTCTTATAACAAATCACTCTTCAGGCTATGAATAATAATATTTTGTTGTCAAATGATCAAAAATAAAATGGATCCATCTATTCTTTAAGCTTTAGATGTTTATAAGCAGTATTCTTATTAACAATGGTGGAAATTCAGAATGAACTCAATATGTGCATCAGACTAGAAATAATTCATTTCTTTAGAACTTTTTTTCTAAGCCAGGTATTTCTTTTCATGATAATTATATCAAAACAAAACTCTATATGTATTGTCACTCAGTGCAAGCCAGATTAAATCAATGGATGCGAGAAGACTTGTGCATAAAATTCCCATCTCTACTCATCCAATATTCCCAGACTAGTTTCTGGCTTGTGGCTCTTGTCAGTGAGGAGCCTTAAATCTGATAGCACTGCACCTAGATCTTAGGATCTAATGCAACTCTCCAGCAGCCACCTTTTATCTCTAACTACAAAACTGAGTCTTAAATTGAAAAAACTATATTTTCAACCCAAGCTCATTAGCTTATATAGTAGTATAGGTGTGAACTCAGTTCAGTACTTATACGTTTGGTGTCTGGTTTTTTAATAACCATAACCACCACTATCCTATTAAGCAGGATTGGTTTTAAGCCAATAAGCATCACATGATCACCACTTCTTATGCTTTCTTATAACTTATTAAAACAGGAAAAACTCTATACATATTGCCACTCAGTGCAAGCCAGAGTAATCAATGGATGCCAGAAGGCTTGTGCATAAAATCCCCATCTAGTGTCTACTCATCCAATATCCTCAGACTAGTTTCTGGCTTGTGGCCTTTGTCAGTGAGGAGCCTTGGATCTAATAGCACAGCACTTAGATCTTAGGATCTAATGCAGCCACCTTTTATTTTTATTTAACTACAAAACTATGAGTCTTAAATTAAAAAAACTATATTTTCAATCCAAACTCATTAGCTTATATAGTAGTATAGGTGTGAACTCAGTTCAGCACTTATACGTTTTGGTGTCTGGTTCTTTAATAACCATAGCCACCACTATCCTATTAGGCAGGATTGATTTTAAGCCAATAAACATCACATGATCACCATTTCTTATGCTTGCTTTTAACTGTTATTAAACAGGCAAAACTCTATACATATTGCCACTCAGTGCAAGCCAGAGTAATCAATGGATGCCAGAAGGCTTGTGCATAAAATCCCCATCTAGTGCCTACTCATCCAATATCCCCAGACTAGTTTCTGGCTTGTGGCCTTTGTCAGTGAGGAGCCTTGGATCTGAGAGCACTGCACCTAGATCTTAGGATCTAATGCAACCCTCCAGCAGCCACCTTTTATCTCTACTGAACTACAAAACTATGAGTCTTAAATTGAAAACACTATAATATTTTCAATCCAGATCATTAGCTTATATTGCACTGAGTGACAATATGTGTAGAGTTTTGCCTGTTTTAATAAGTTATAAGCAAGCATATGAGGTGGTGATCATGTGATGTTTATTGGCTTAAAACAAATCCTGCCTAATAGAATATTGGTGGCTATGGTTATTAAAGAACCAAAGACACCAAAATGTATAGGTACTGAACTGAGTTCAGACCTATATGACTATATATAAGCTAATAAGCTTGGATTGAAAATATTATAGTGTTTTCAATTTAAGACTCAGTTTTATAGTTAAATAGAGATAAAAGGTGACTGCTGGAGGGTTGCATTAGATTCTAAGATCTAGGTGCAGTGCTCTCAGATTCAAGGTTACAAGCCAGAAACTAATCTGGGGATATTGGATGAGTAGCCACTAGATGGGGATTTTATGCACGAGCCTTCTGGCATCCATTGATTACTCTGACTTGCACTGAGTGACAATACGTATAGAGTTTTGCCTGTTTTAATAACAGTTATAAGCAAGATTAAGAAGTGATGATCATGTGATGTTTATAATTATATCAATGTATTTTCTCATTTAGAATAAATAAAAGGGCCTCCTAAGTGCAATGGAACATTTATATCATTTGATTTTTATAATAAGTCTTCATGAAGATATATTATTTTGTTAATCACTATATATCATCTCACGTCTTACTTAAATAATGAGCTAATAGAAGATCATTCTTATTATAAGACACAACTCTATAAGTGTTAATTACATAATTGATTATGTATATGAATTTGTATTGATTAAATATTTTTATGTAAGTATATATAGAATTCTGAAAGCATTCATTCCATTTGTCTTACTTCTGGCTGATTATTCACATATCCTCATTCGAATTTAGTTAACTATAGTCTTAAATAAAAAAAATATATTTAATTCAATAAAAATTATGTCATTTGGTTTCCTACAATGCATAACTATTTAAATCACAATTATGTATATATAATAATTAAAATAATAAGTATAAACAGTTAACTATTATATTTAGTATTTTTATTGTTATTACAATAGTTTTTAATGAATGGATATTTTATTTGTATTAGATATATATATATTTCATTTAGGATAAAAGAAAAAGTTTTTAATATAATATTGTTGTTTTTTCAATATTTATTTATTTTTAATAATTTTTTATCTCTTAAATATTTTAAAGAAATAATGTAAAAGAGTTAAGTTAAAATTTGCTATTGTAAAGTTTTTTTAGAAAAATAATAAAATAAATAGTTTGTACTGTAATCACTTTATAAAAATATATTTTTGAAATTTCATCGTTTTTTGACTACATAACATATTCTGTTATTATCGCTTTAATGATGAGAACTCACCAAAAAATCAATTGATTTTTAAATACATTTGTTAATTTTTAGAAATAAAGTTTAAATTTTAACAAAGTAAATGCTAAATTTTATTATGATTCTAAGAATAATAAATATTCTATAATAGAATACATGTACGAATATATATATAATTGTTTAACTCAAATTATATTGATTAAAATTTAGATATATATATATATGTAAAAAAAATAATTTAACATGTAGGTATTGATATGTAAATATTGTAAAATTGGATGAATGCCTTCAAGTTCACTACATTTAAATTAAATGGATACAGAGGTAGTTCCTATAGACATGCCACAATTCAGATTTACAGTGAAGAAAGGAGGTTATAAGATACTTTTAATGGAAATGTTTAACTAATAGAAAGCTGTTTTTCACCAATAGTTGATGAAATTATAATTAATCATATTCAGTAATTGCCACTCTACTGCACAATGAAAATATCTCCATTTTTAATCCAGTATCTCTAATACCATAGTTTCTCTTCTCCACATCACACCAATAAATTTACTTTTTTCATTTATCAATTTCACATATAGTTTCATTCTAGATTTTTTATAATTTTTTGGGATCCTATTTCATCACTTCTAGAAATATGTCCAGCACAGGTCTATTTCAGTCTCTTAATTCTTTCAATGATACTTATTTCTCACTTACTCAAGTACTTCACTTCTGATCCTTTTTGTTACTTCCAACATACATCACTCTATACTTCATTGAGTATTCTGAAGTCTCTGAATTGCTCTTTTATTAATTGTCCAAGTCTCAAATCTGTATCTAAAAATTGATAAAATATTCTATTAAAAACCTTTCTTTTTAAACACATGCATATTTTGTTTTAATATTTGTACCAAAAGCATTCCAAGCTTAATTCTATAATTAATTTCATTTATCATGTTTTCATTTGTATTAACAACATAATCAAGTATTTGTAGTAATTAACTTCTAATTCATAGTTATTAATATTTAGTATTTTCTTCTTAAAAAATCAATTGGTTTTAGCCTTTTTAGTATTTATCTTTAGTTCCTGGAATTGTAAAATATTATTTGCAAAAATTAAATGATTTAAATAATCTTTTTAATATTTGTAAATTTCTTATAAAGTTGTTGTAAAACGTTTTGGAGATATGAAATCACTGCCATATACCTTTAACAGTGTAATATTATTATTGCATTTTTGATAATATTCTTCAGTTTATGAGGTAAGTTGGATTTATATATTGATGGTCCAAAACTTTAAGCATTATGAAAATACAAAATCAAATGCTTTTTCATACTTTACAAATCCAAACATAATAATGACTCGTATTCATTTCTCTTTTTCAAAACTTTTTTCAATCTTGGATATCATCCACTATTCTAAAATCTCTTTTAAAAACACCATTCTTTTGATTGGTCAATATCCAAAGTTCACTCCCATATGGTTAAGTTAGTTAGCTGGATTAGAAGACATATGGATATCTGAAAATTTCAGAGTTTCTACTTAATAGTTATCCATTAGATAAAGTGCTGGGCTTGTCCTGGTATTTTTAATCTAATGCTCAAATATCCTAGCATCTCACTGAGGCTTCTAGTAGTAGAAACTGGTCTAGGGTAGGGATATTCTGCAAAGCTTATTAAGAGCTTATTTGCGAGCTCTATATATGAAGTTCACTTTTATTATAAGTTATTATCTTGATAAAGATTTTGTACAGAAATGATAAAAGACTGACTTATAATTTCTAATATTTGCTTTATTTACCATTTTTACATATCAATATTATGACAGCATTCTTCCAATCATTTGGTATATCTCTATCATTTGGATATATGGTATATAGTTTTGCCAACAATTTTTCTATTTCTTCATTTTTTAATATATCAATAATAATATCCATTATTTCATGGAGCTTTTCCTTCTTCATAGATATAATTACATATCTCTTCTTTATTTAAAATGCTTGGCAATTCAGAGGTTTTCATTACTCTATAATTTTTTGGGGCAGAATTTTTCCAAACATTTCTTGATGTCATCTAATCTCTTTAGTAATACTTCTGTGTTTTTTTTTCTTACTGTCAAAATAACTTTTCCTTTATTATTAAAATGTTTTATATATTTACAATTTTTATTCTGTTATATACTCTTTCTTTCCAACTTATTGTTAAATTTTTTTATATTAATATTAATTTGTTTTTATACTGTTTTACAGACTTCCAGATATACATTTTGTAATGGATTTATAAATATTTTTATATTCTTTTTTTTCATATATTGTCTTGTCTCATTTGAAGTTTATTGAATTGCTCTTAGGAAAGTATCAGTTAAGTTTGTGTCAACTTCAAACTCTGTCATTATTTTAAAATAGCAAATTCTAAATTTAAATTTATTGGAGTGTTTCTGAAATTAAGAATGTCAATACATTTTAATATATTTTTTGTTTTTCTAATTTTGTATTATCATATATCTTATATATTACTGATTAATAATCATTTCCTGTGTTGAATCTATTAAAAAATTGTGATTCTCAAATATTTTTTGATAGCCAAAATATACATAATTCTTTTTCAGCAAATTCCACTTTTTGTCATCATATTTATCTACAACACTTTCATTTCTAATCATTTTTCAAAGTCTCCCATGACAATTTTAAAATATTTGTTTCATTAAAAGCATTTTGTACATCTATATAAAAATTTCTATTTCTTCACCACAATGAGAACTTGTTAGGGCATAAACTAAATTGTTTATATTTGGTATTATTCATTTAATTAAACTAATCTTGCCACTCTATCTGTTATGTCATCAATCTTCTCAATGTATTTTCCTCCAACTTTTATTTATAATGAATTCCACATCACTTGTGCCTATAAGTAAAATATATATCAACTTTTCAAATCAGTCGGCTTTTCACTTTTCTTCTAATTTGATTAAGTCCAGTAATATCCCATTTAATACTTAGATAGTTCTTCCAATTCATGTAACCTTTATTTGAAAGTGATCTTAAGTAACTAAATAAAAAATCATTGAACTCATTGCACAATCAGGATTTGTAGCACTCTCTGCCTTTTGTTGCTAATTGCTGCCTTGACTGATGAATTTACAGTCTTCTCAGAATAAGCCAAATTTAGTTTTTTCTATTGTGATTGTAAATATTTATTTAAAAACAACAACAACAAAAAGATCATTCATGTTCACATTCATCCTGTTTTAAAAAAACTCAACTGATAATCCCAGTTAAGAATTATTTGGCAACAGAAGTGTTTTAGTTTTAAATTCAGAGTTAAAAAGCTCCATTATAGTGGTTGATGGATGTTGATGAGCAGTGCATTGATATTCATCTACTTTATGAATGATCACATAGTAATAAAAGCTGCAATGAAAGAATATAAGGAATGAAAATCAAGCATTTAATCTGTTTGGTTTCTTTCAAACAGGAATTAAGTCTCCTTTCAATTATTAAATAACTTCTTTCTTCATCCAGCTATAATTAATTTAAATACAAAGCATTATTCATCAAATATCTTTGGCTCTTATCAGATACAAACGTGCTTCAATAAAAACCTATTCTAGTCAGACTTTTTTAATTCTAGGTTTCTAAATAAATCTTTAAATTGATTTATTTATTTGTGTATATTGTGATGACCATGTAGTGAATCATAAAGCCAGGAGAGAGGTTAGTATGGGCTTTAGAGTAATAAACTCATATTAGATAAAACATATCATGCAGTGATGCAAATAAGATAAATTTAAATATTTTATTCTCTCATATAAAAATATGCATTTCTAAAAATACATATTTGGGCAAAATGATAACATTGAATTGTTTCTAATGTTGCTTATTTAGTATTCAGAGTATCTTTATTTTCAAAAAAAAATGGAAATGTAGGCAACATTCAAAATTATTCCTGACTGGAAATTATATATATTTTAAGTAGATGTAAATTATACAAATTATTTATAATATGCATTTATGGAAGTTGTTTCAACTAAAATTCTATCCTTGATATTGTGGACAGAGCAGTTTTCACAAATATATACAGATGTAAATTTTAAAGGCGAGTTTAGTTAGTCAGAAAATATAATTTGTCAAATATATATCTAACAAAATCTGACTGTTGGGAAAAATTGTAAATAATAGATAAATTCTGTAAAATGAAAACATAACTGAAAAACTCTATACACACATGTACACCTAATCATGTAATAAATAACTGAATAAATTATGAGATAATTTGCAAACTAAATTCTGAAAAAAAATCATTTAAATAAACTTGAAAGCAACAAAAGGTGAGCATTATTTATAAGTTCATTTAAATGATTCTTTGGGACTCTAGCTTATGAATTATGTGAGGAACATATATGGACTTATTTGTTCCATGAATAGGTTTACATATTTGACAAACCATAATATTATGTGCACATTAAAAATCATCAGAAAGTCATACATGTCTATATTTTCAATTTGTATAAAGATTTAAAGTTCTATTTTTTCATATTGCAAAATATTATTTGTAAACTAACTTCTTATTCATAAAAGCAATAAGCAACGAAAATTTGCAAAGCAGGATAAAAAGTTCATATTTTTGAAAGACATCCTGTGTAAGTGGTCGGATAAGCTATTGAATTCTAGAAAATATTTTTTTTTTGGAAATCAGAATAGGTATAGCACCCAGAATATATAAAAGGCAGTATATAGAATCAAATTATGATAAATTACTTTAGTTCTGATTAGAATATACATCAGTAGTAAGTCATTGAATCATGGCCTTCAACTTTAGTCATGTAGAGAACAAAGTCAAATAATTAAAAAAGGCAGTCAATGTTTGTTTGCTGTTTCTCATAAACGGCAACTATTAGGTAGGACATTTAGGTAACAATGAGGGACAATATTTATCATATTCCTCATTACAGCAATGAGAACCAAATATGTGCTTTAAATGTCTCGATATGATTGGCTAAAGATGCAACTAAAATTTGTGCTAATCCATCCTCTTCGAGCCATATGGAAACAAGAAGAGAAAGATATTTATTTAAATGTAGCATAGTTTTAAATATATATCTGTAACCTGCCATGCTAAAAAAAAATGTGTCCACCTGACTTAGAGATGGTTTTCTTTATTGCTTGAATTTTATCTGCTATAAAAAGATCTAGATCTATCAAGAAAATCTTCAAATCAAGCTGTAAAATACAGATCAAAAATAACAGAAATTGGAAACCCATAATGAATTTTCCAAGTCAAGAAATAAAGCTGACTAATTAAGGAACTTCAAAATAATAGCCAATTCAAATTATAAGTGAAAGTATCTGATACTATGTAAATGCACTAAAACATTTAAAATTGATAAAAAAAACATTAAAACATCTCAATTTTGAAAGACCTTAGACGAAATTCTAGTTATCTTTAAAGACTGTTTTTCTTTTATGGTAGACATATTAGTTTCTTTTATGTATAAACTTTACCCTTATATTGAAAATATACGGATTTTGCAGGAATAAAACAGGAATTTTTTTTTTATGTGTACCATTGTTTAAGATATAATCTAAATTAGACTAATCCATCAAATATTGCCAATAATATAATATTATAGATAATAATTCCATTACTAACAGTGAACAATAACTGTTCAAACTCCATAACATTTATCTATGTTCATGTTGAGGTTTTGGTTATTTGTGTTATATACCTTTAATATAGTTTAAAATAATAATTTCTTATTTTAGTTTCATTCTCATACACACATGTAAATATTAATATATTTAATTAAGTACGAGTAGTTTGATGAGCCTCAGTATTGATGTTTTCTGCAAGTTACAACCAGGAGGTATAATAGGGAAACTAATAGAAATGTTAGTCTGAAAATATGATCTATAGGATAGTTCTTCATCAGAAAATGGCATTCACTATCACAATTTTATTGATGGACAGAACAAGCAAAAGCTATTTTTTGCAGATTTTATCTTTTTTCCTCAGTATTTTTCAGAATTAGATGATATACCTGAAAATGGAATCAGTACGCTGAAAGAAATTTATGAAGATTGAAATGTGTAATCATATGCATTATACTTTTTTTTTTAAATTATCAAGAACTATGTATATTCATTTTTGAATTAGGAATTGACAAAATATTTATGAGTAATATTAAAACAATCTAATGAATAACATGTTTAATGATGGATCACATATGCATCAAGTATCAGTTATTTACATTGATTTTGGAATATGCTATATTATTGGATCCCATGCATTATAATCAATTTTATATAATTTTTTTCTAGAATAAAAATTTTTAAGCAATGTCTTTGTTTAAAAAAATATATAATTTATATAAGTACATACTATTAATTATAGCATTAATATTTACACTTGCCATCTAGAATAATTTCAGTGTTTTCAATAATTAGCCTAATGCATTTTTAGCAAAACTGATTATAAAATCATGGCTATACTAAACTGTTACCATGATTATAATGCACCATGTTAAAAATGCATTAGTTTTATTAAAATCACCAAAGTTGTTTACTCTGCACAATAAAGATTACAAGTAATATTTATATTATACATACAGCAATAAATAATATATGCACTATAATGAAATATTAATATTGTGCTGCGATATTTTGTCATGATCACATTTTAGTAATCCTTATCTCCAAAAATTACAACCCAAAATCATCGAATGAGGGAGCCACTAGGAAGATATGCATTGGATGCAGATGAATGGACAGCAAGGGAGGCAATTCAAGGAGAAATGGGATGGTCACGTTTTCATATGAGAGATGCAAAAAGTAAAATGAAAATGTTTGATAGATTACAGTTTATGGATAATAAAAGAATAGCCAAAATAGTATTTAATTGAGTTATGAGTAAAGGGCAGGCAACAAGATGGGTGAGAAAGGTAATGTGGTATGCAAAAGATTTGGAGAATTTATATCAGTACATTTGTACAAAAGATGGGATGATTGTGTTAGGAGGGTTGTTGAGTGTTATAGTGGTAAGAAATGGGATAAAAGGATAGATTTATTAATAAAGAATAGGGAGTTAGAGAGATGGAGAACTAGTATGGAGAGTAAAAAGAGTTTAAATATATATAGAAATAAACCGAATATTAGATGTGAGTTAATATATGATAATAGTAAGGAAAGTAGTTTATTGTTTAAGGCTCGAACGGGATCTTTAGCAACAAGAGAATATACATGTAAATGGAAAAATATGGGTGATTTAGTCTATAAATTATGTAAGGAAGGAATAGAAAATATAGGCATCTGTTAATTGAATGTAAATGCCTGAAAACAGAAAAGGCACAATAATGAAGTTATGGAAGAATAAATATGAAAAAAGTGATTATACAGAAAGTGGATTATTGGTTTTTATGCTGGGTTTGGGAAAAGATAAAGGGGATTTAGAAATAAAGGCCATAGAATTGACAAAGATTATGTTGTGGAAATGGAATGGAGCAGAATATGGGAAAACTTAGACTGGGGAATGTAAAATAAAGTAGCTAACAGGTTTCTCTGGGCATAATTGCTGAGAGATTCTTGACTTCATTTAAGGAGAAGCTACAGTACATCACATCACCAGAATATGGAAAAATTTAGAGTGGGGAATGGAAGATAAAGTGGATAACAGGTTTCTCTGGGCATTGTTGCTGAGAGATTCCAGACTCTGTTTAAGGAGAAGCCACAATGCATCACATCACCAGATTGTGAGATACGCTCAACAAACGAACGGTAACTTAAAAATGTAAAATCAAGGACATGATCGGGCTAAAAAATAAAAATAAATAAAACTTAAAATTTTAAATAACAGAATTAAACAAACAGCACTTTCATTTTGAATTACGATTTATTTATCCATATTATGATTATAATTATACCCAAGATTTTCTTTTTCTCTCTTCCCACTTCTTATCTCTTTCAACCTTTCTTTCACTTCCCACTCTATCAATCTTATTGCTAGTTTAACGTATCGTTCTCAAAGAAACACACACCTTCACTTAATACCAGTGTATCGATAATCCTTAATTCTCACGGGAAATACAACCAAGGAGTGCTCTTAAAGGTGACTTACTAATAAGAATGTGTTTAATAACACATTCAAACCCTCTCTTGCAAACATTAAACCCTATTTTGAAGCTCGCTACTCTTTCCAACTTTTTTTTATTGCTCTTAACACAAGGGTATAATTATTATTTCGACATATATACCTTTACTGTTAGTTTAGGTAAAAAAGCAAACATACTAAAATATATTATTTGTATTAACATAAGATACGTAATCAAAAAAATTGAAACATCCCCTTCTATTGTTGAAACTTTTTTTTTTCTTTGAGGGTGTAGCAAAGGCATTTCACCACTCTATTGCACTATTATAGTTTATATATCATATCAAGAATACTGTTTGTAAATAAAGAAAAACAAAAATCTATTTACCCTGATCGATCAGTGTATTGATTCTTTTCATGATAATGTTTCCTTCATCCAAAGATTGTCTGTTATTTCCATTCTAGTCTTATGTACTTGACTAGCTCTGCAAGTACTCCTTTCTTGGCCTGTCATTTCCATGGCAGTACCTGGTGATGTCCGATGAAGACGTCCCCCAATAGGGAAGTTTTGTTGTCTATTAGCCACTCTGCACTTTCTAAAATATTATCTATATTTTATTTAGCTTTTGTAGTGGTTAACTTCTGAATAAGCCTGTACCGAATCAAACTCAGGCAACTGATCACAACCGGCAGCCAAAAATATCCTTTATTGAACAAAAGGTAATTACACAATTTATAATCTTTTTAGTTTCTCTCAGTCTGTATTCACACCTTTTTTAAGATCTTTTTTGTTTTTTAATCTCATAGCAACATTCCAAGTTGGTGAGCACAATAGATAACAAAATACCTTTCCTAATTAAAGTTTCAACTATAGAACTAATTATAAGAAAAAAAATCTATATTTCTTTTCCTTTCCCCCTTCCATTTTTCTGAATTAGAAACAAAAGAAAAACTTTTCTAAGAAAAGCTTTTAAAATTCCATCCTAATCTCTATTTCAATATAATTCACTAAAAAAAATGTAGATTCATAAAGGAAAAACAAAACTTTTAAAATAGTATTTAAAATAAAATCTTTTTATTTTAACAGTAACATATACACATTATTTTTTCTTTAAAAATAACTTAATAAAATATGCATGAGCTGGCCGAAAAATACCAGCTCAATATATATATAATCCTATTATGCAATAAAAATATTAAGTATGTGCTGATGCTTTGTAATTTATGCCCTAATTTGAGAAGCTAATTATGAAATAGTATGTGCCCAGACCAACCAAGATTATAAAAAATTTGATCCATCTATGAAACAGATTGTTTTTGAAAAATAAAGCCTGCGATACTAATTATATATCATTACATAATTTGGTATTGTAACATCAAATCCTGAAAAGTATATGTATTTGCCCCGAATTTGATGTTACAATATCAAATTATGTAATGATATATAATTAGTATCACAGGCTTTATTTTCCAGAAACAATCTGTTTCATAGATGGATCAAAATTTTTATAATCTTGATTGGTTTGGGCACATTTATACTTGTTGGAGAAACATGAGAATGTAGTGATAGAATGAATAATCAAAAATATAAAGCAATAAAAGGCCAAGAGTTAATAAAATATCTATCTACACACACACACACATATATATATATATATTGTAATACTAGTGAGATATATCATAAAACACATATATCTGCTTCACATATTTTTATAATTTAAAAATAAATGATCAAATTTATTAAGAAATGAGAAATGAAAGATAGTTTGGAAAAAAAAAATTTGCAAAAATAGAATTAAAATAAAAGATGGGTTATTATTTTTAGAATAAAGCTGTTTATTAAGAGTAAAGTGGAAGCAAAATCTTAGTGAAAAATCTAAAATAAAAAAGATTTAAACCCTCTCTCTTTTTATAAATTAAAAGAATAAATGTCTAAAAATAAGTAAATGTGAAAAATCAGAATAAAAATTAATTAGTAATAGAAAACTTTTGGAACACTGTTAAGTTTGAAAGATTTCTGGCTGATAAAAAATTAAAGTTGGTAATTGAATTAATTAAAAAACCATGTAAATATCTTATCAGCATAAAAGGGATAAGATAGTAGATTACTCTAGAAAAAGATTAGATTAAAGAAAAATTAATTAAAATAGATTTGTTATAAAAAAAATTAAAACTATAAGGAAATAAACAATGGAAGAGTTGAAATATAAAAGTGCAGCTTGGCTATTGTTATACAGTTAGTTTTCAGTTTTGTATTCAGATTCACTTAAGTTTGTAAGGAGATTCACAGCAGATTGATTCAGCATTATTCAGACATCCAGAGATTCCAAGATTTAAGTGCAGTAGAGAGCCAATTCTTACTGCCATGAAAGATATCAATGCAGAAATAGCTACATCAGTCATCACCTGAAATCAATGCCTGAAACTAATGCCTAAACTGTGAATTATACACTGCCTCATACTCTTTCACATTGTTGATCCAAAGAATGGAAGGATAAGCATAAAACCATCAATGGAGACCAAAAAGCCAACTGGTTGGCAAATTCAAACCAATGAAAACCAAATCAAAGAAAATGTCATCTTAATATCATGAAAAACCTAGGTAAATATATTTTCAATAATAACTAAAATCTTTATTTTTTTTTTTTGAATGACAAGATTTTTAATGAAGGACTATCCTAAAAAGTTAGCCTTAATTTAATCATGTATATTTTCTTTATGTAAAGTTTATTATGTTATATTAAAATTGTTTGTGCATGAATAAATAATAATGTTTGTTCAATTGGTATTTGGTCTATTCTCTCTCTCTTGTCACTTCACCATTAGTTTAAGGGTATAAATATCTAATGTGTTAAGTTAAATGCACTGGACCACCTGATTAAGAGTAGGAGTTAGCTTGGGATTTTTCAAACACTGGATTCATGACTTGTCATCCAAGCATGCTGGCTATATATAATCTATAGAGTTGGATGTCACCTGAGTTTTATCCACAAAAATAAAATGGAGGATGGGTGTTTGTTCCAGCAGTATAGAGGTGGGTTATGGTCAGGAAATGTGATCGTGTTATGCATTACATAGACTCAATCTGGCCATAGGTATCATTGATGGTTAAGCTATCAATGGTATTCTCTCTGCTTGAAGTGCCAGTCCATTCCATGGTCGTTATAGAAGACAAAATAATCATGAAATATAAATAATATATGTTAATAAGTAATAAATAAAATTATAAGATATTAGTAAATAAATAATGTCTGAATATAATAAAATAACATACAGAGAATAAATAATATTCTGAATATCAAGCTGATAAAACAAAAGTAAAGGTAAGGTATTACGGATGAATTCGGTTCAATATAAAATAGTTTTTGAGTTAAACAAATGCTTCAACAAAATAGCATCTGCCATTGTCAACTTTAACTTTTTAAAGAAAAACCACTAGATCTCAAATAATAAAAAGATTGAGTGTGAGGTAAAAAATGAGATTGAGCATGAAGTAGTTGAGCATTCAGAATCTATGGATTAACAAAATGTTTATTTTCTTTTGAATGCTCAAATACTTCCATGCTCAATCTCATTCTTTACCTCACATTCTATCTTGTTACTACTTGAGATCTAACAGTTTTGCTTTAAAATCTTAACCTTGACAATGGCAGATGATATTTCATCGTAACATTAGTAAGTAGTATAAAATAATACATGGTTTAACCCCAAAACTACTTTATTTATATCATATAACCATGAAATCATTAAATATAATATATATGTAAATTCATTGGAAGCATTCAGCACTTAAACAATATATATATATAGTATTAATAAAAGTATATATTGAGTAAAAAAAATCAATTTTATATTTATCAAAAAAATTAAAAAATGACAATTTATTACCAAACCCTTACTGTAGTTAGAGTCACATATTCTAAATGTTAATCTTGAAAAATAAATCTTAACAAATCAGTGACTGAATAGTTATACCAATCTTCTAGTTAACTATGTAAATATCATTTGATAAAATGATACCATTTTTTGAATGTACTATAACAAACACTGACAAATGTCCTTCACATATATCTGCAGTTTTCCCTATACTGTTCACTATGCTCAAACAAAAACAATTTTTTTTTTTTACAGAATTGTGATTTCATATAATGCATAACAAAGTAAATAGAATTGATTACCATTGATAATTTACTAGTGGCCACTCTTTAGAATATATTTTGAAGCTAAATTGTAAAATTTAAAGAGCTCTAGTGTTTAAATCATTACCATAATATGATTAAGTATTCATTAGAGTTCACTTATTAGATGATAAATGAATATCAATTGAAATTCAGATAAATTTAATAGTCCATATAAAAAGAATTAAAACTTTTATGTTGTTATTTTTAAACAATAAACATTTATTATTATAAGATATAATAAAATATCTATATATACAACAAAAAACATGAAAAAAATAAATTTTCAATAGAAAAGCTTTTTTCGATACATACAATTTGTATCTTTTTCAATATGTCTGCTGACGATTACCGTTAAATACATATAGCAACATCTATTCATAATAAAACCAACTAAAACAATATCAACATCATTATTTTACAAATATATACAATACAACATAAAAATTATATATATTCCTTCATTGAGTATAGGATATTCAAATATACTCAAAAACATATAAAATATATTAATATTGATATTTTGCCTATCTATCTTTCCATTCATCTAATTTTAGCCAATTATTAGTCAAATTAATTGAACCTTTATAAATGTTCATGCAATTACTACCATTATTTTTAATATAACTAGTTTCATATACTTTACACCTATTAACATTTTTCAAGTAATTTAGTGCAAATATATTTTTAGTACAATCTATTTTATGAATTTTAGCCAATTATTAGTCAAATTAATTGAACCTTTATAAAATAGATTGTACTAAAAATATATTTGCACTAAATTACTTGAAAAATGTTAATAGGCGTAAAGTATATGAAACTAGTTATATTAAAAATAATGGTAGTAATTGCATGAACATTTATAAAGGTTCAATTAATTTGACTAATAATTGGCTAAAATTAGATGAATGGAAAGATAGTTAGGCAAAATGTCAATATTAATATATTTTATATGTTTTTGAGTATATTTGAATATCCTATACTCAATGAAGGAATATATATAATTTTTATGTTGTATTGTATATATTTGTAAAATAATGATGTTGATATTGTTTTAGTTGGTTTTATTATGAATAGATGTCGCTATATGTATTTAACGGTAATCGTCAGCAGACATATTGAAAAAGATACAAATTGTATGTATCGAAAAAAGCTTTTCTATTGAAAATTTATTTTTTTCATGTTTTTTGTTGTATATATAGATATTTTATTATATCTTATAATAATAAATTTAATAGTCAATATGTTCTCTGTTGAAATCATAACATAGTGTGGCTTAATAAACTCATCACACAGGATCAAAATTCATTTTAAATAATCAGTCTATTACTATTTACAGTAAACAAATAAGTAACTGCAACTCATGAAAATCCTAGTCAACAAATTGATGACAAATCTTATGAAGAAGAGCCCATCATTTATCAGTGGAGGAATGATTCTACATTGGCAATCCGAGATATTTTTCTTTTTATGGATTTGACAAATTTTAAACATTTTTATAAAGTTACAAGGTTTTATTTTATTTTTAAAGAATTACTCAATTAAACAAATTTAATAGTCAATTACAAAACAAAATTATTAAGTGTATTTAAAAAAAATAGTGAAATGATGATTGGCTTATTAAAAGGTGCCTTTCAAAATTCATCATAAACAATGACAAAAATCTATGTGTGACACATGAAAAATTACTTTAAAAAACAGCTCAGAACTTCAAGTATCTTAATAACAATATGGCTTATAATCACATATCATGAACAAATAAAAAAAATAAGTAAACTTTTAGGCATGTTATTGTACAAAACTACAAGGCACTGTAGATGAATACATTTTCAACAGATGCACTCATATCAGATCAGTCACTTTTAAATATATAATATACAAGTGACTGAAAATATAAAAATACACAAAATTTTATGCCAGAGATTTAGATCTTGACATCAAATAGAAAGCAAGAGCAATATAAATCCTAAAAAACTTGCAGTACAAAAAATGCATAGTAAAGACTAAATCTAACAAGAAACATATCACAACATTCCATGTACTTAATTTCTCATTAACCTTGTGTAATGTTTTTCATTAAACAATTCAATTTTGTCAGTAATGATGTAATGTTTAAAAGTACTTCAGAGATTATTGATTTGAACAGTGACAGTCTAACATGAAATGAACTGTTAACCTTGAGATTAGTGAATACTAAATTTTAGGATGATACTCTAACCAACTAGACTATGCCAAACACCAGCAAAAACTAAAGAAAAGAGAAAAAATGCAATATAAAATATTGTGTTATATACTACTCTCTGTGTTATTAACAATTAAATGTATTTGGAAAAATATAAATAAAGTTTAAACTTTTGTTAAAAAGTTAACAATTTACCTGGGTGTGACAAGAATCTTGGCCTCAGGGTGGCCTTTGAGCATTCCATCATCAGATTTTCAATTGAATGGACAGTGTTGGAGTAGATTGAAGTCTGTCCATTAAAGTATGAAGATTAGCTATATTAATATATATCTGAGCACTTATAGCATATATGTGTATGTGTAGAGATGGTAATCTGGACCAATTGATGATTGCTGGTTTAGCATGAAATACATATATTGGTGATTATTTATCTTTTTGACATATATGTGTTCAGGTGTATCATTGTTATGAGATAGAGTGGTGGGTTGTTTGAAAGTCTGTGCACATATACCCTATATACTACATATATAGACACAGGTATATAATAAACCTGTGATTCAGTTATTATATAGTAGAGATGTCTGCCCATCCCTTGTATATGTATTAAATGGATTATGTCCTGTACATGAGGGGTCAGATTGACCTTAGGCCAACATGGATGTGACAAGAATCTCAGCCTCAGAGTAGCCTTTGAGCATTCCATCATCAGATTTTCAATTGGATGGATGGTTGAAGAGTTGGAGTAGATTGAAGCCTGTCCATTAAAGTATGAAGATTGGCTATTCTAATATATATCTGAGCACTTATAGCATATATGTGTAGAGATGGTAATCTGGACCAACTTATGATTGCTGGTTTAGCATGAAATACATATATTGGTGATTATTTATCTTTTCAACATATATCTGTTCAGGTGTATCAATGTTATGAGATAGAGTGGAGAGTCGTGTGAAAGTCTGTGCTCATATATCCTATATACTAGATAAAAGAAATAATTCAACATATAAGCACAAATCCTATATTCTGTCTTAATATATTCAATATCTGGAAGAAGCTAATAAGATGAAAAATGTATATTAAGAATTACAAATTGTCTTTTATGACTGATATATTTGTATATTTATTAAAATATTTACAAATTATCTATAAAATGATTTAGATTTAAGCCAACCAAATGAATGAGCCAGATTTAAGTGTCATAACACAAAGATTATATCCAGATATTAAGAACAAATGAATGAGTAGGAGTTGCCATTAAGCATCAGCTAATGAAAGACTTTCATTCTATAAGAATTTAAACTATTAAATTTCTGAACATATCAAATTCTAAAGAATATTTAGCAATATGCTGCAGCAGTGATTAGACTAAATGATGAAAAAAAGAACATTAACACTAGTCAGAGATTATGACCACATTGCTAAAAAAATAAGAGATGAACTGTTATGAATTTATTGCATGATACTAAGAAAAAAAATCATTTTTAAGATAGATGTGATTAACTGGAATGATCACTAAAGTAATGGATGAAGATGAGTGTTATAATTAAAAAATTACATTTGATAAGAATTCATTTTAATATACTAATGGAAAAAACAAGCTGCTAGTTGTATTTAACTAAATTTATGATTAAAATAATGAGATTCTTTGATATGTGTAGAACTAAAGGTGCAATTGTAGAAAAAACGTGTTTAAATCTGTACTCAAAATTAGCATTAATTTCTGGCTTTTAGGTGAATTTTAATTGTAGTTTGACTGGGATTGGATAAAATAACAAACATATATGCTATGCTATTTCATGCACAAAAAAAACTATTATTCTAAAGTTTATTTTTATCAAATTCAGAGACATGGTCATAAAAGATAATGACTTCTTTTTTTATTCAAGAATGGCTAATACATGGTTAACAACATGTAATTCAAGTCGTATGAATTTCATGCTTAAATTTCTCAAATTGATATGTTCTCGAATGGAGTGATGCATTAATATTTGGAAGATGATGTTTGGAAACAATGTTTGCATCATAGCATAAACCTAGATCACAATATACTTGATAGTTCTGCAATTGTGAAGAGTAATAATTGGGGGGGAAATAGTTAACTGCTCAAATCATGACATTTTCACAACATAGTATGGAGTAAGTAGTCTGGATGAGAGGCTTCTCTTAGCATTTTTCAGACATAAACCTGATTAACAGGCAGCAGCACAATTCCCATTCTCAGACTATTTTCTGCATTTGCCATTATCATGAAGACGCATTGGTAAAAATGACTAGACATTGGCAATTGGCTAATGGCCATATTTTAATTTATTTACAATTAACTCCATATCTTGAAATTGAATTAGAAATTTTAATGATCTCCAGTGTTTGAATTATCATAAAATAATAAAATGTTCATTTGTCAGACAATAAATTGAATAGATGATATTCAGAAAATGAGAGACTATAATATTTCTTAAAATCATCAATAATTTAATGCTCTCCCTCGAGTCCATAATATAGACCTAGAATCTTGGATGGATCCAGAAACTTACATGTAAACTCCAAATTATTTTAAGTGACTAATCTATTACTATCTAGTTATTAAATGAAGGATAAATCACCAATTCTACATCATAAAAAATCTTCTCTAACAACAAATAATTAAATAGTAGTTCTTTCATGTCTGCAATTTCTATATCCATGATTTCCCATTTTACAATAAAAAAAATTCTAAAAATTGATGGATTTTTTTTTTAATTTCTAGTTCACAGTATTGTAACCCAAAATTTAGGTCACAATTGTACAGGAGCAAAAGACGGTGGGTTAAGTGCATTTATGTGAAATGTGTTTGACATTATATGCACCTTTATGGAAAGTAAAATAAAAGGAACATGTATTTGTTTTATCCCTCTAAAAGCAATAATAAATAATTATTGTATAAAATTGTGATATGTATAATTATTACAATGGTTAAATACCTTTAGGGGACTTTGATGGATTTAACAAAATAATCTTAATGTTTTCTTATGTGCACTAACTATATTGCAATGTACAATGGATAAAGAATTACTTTAAAACAATGAGTATTTTTATTCAGATAGAGCTAACAATTAACCCTTTCACTCCCAGATTAAAGGTAAAGTTAAATCAAATCTCTCAGGGTTGTCAGCGAAATCTAATTAAAGTATTTATTTAAATAAAATTAAAATTTAGGATTAACTTATCCAACTAGATACAGAAATAACAAATGATCCAATAAAGAAAATTGATTTAACAAAGTGGAAGTATGATCTCTTTTATTTCAACATTAAAAGATGATGATTTCAGTAATAACAAACAACCATATTACAATTATAGTAATCACTTTATTATTAATAACAATTATATAAAATAAAACAACAAAATATCAACAAACAATAAATGCACTTCTAATATCAAAAGTTCTCTGTAAACTAATTACAAATATTATTTTTTCTCTTTAAATAATCTAACACTGAGTTATGATTATGTGTATGGTCAATAAAATGATACAAATACCAAACACTGTATTGAAGAGGGTTATACATTATTCATTCAATGCATGTTAATTATAGGTGATGAAATGTTTTACGATGTCCTTAATTTTTTTTCACAATGGTATTTAGTCCATTAGCAACCTCACTTATAAGATTTGTCCAGTTACTTAATTCTTTTAGGAACAAGTATCAATGCTATACAAGTACATAATTTCTAAAATCTGACCATTTTATCGTCATGAAGTGCTATATTGTCTAGCTTATATAAATTATGTTACAGTTCCAATCTTTAGTTAGGAGAAAACCTCCACTAACAAATAAATTTAGAATTATTAATACCACAAGAGTGCTTTGCTGCATGGTATAGCAACCATCAAATTATATATATTTACTAGGCGCAATAAAGGTAAATATTCCCTGGTGATTTAATTATCTATTCAGGATGTTTGTGACGGAATGGCATGAGGCTAAGGACAAGTATAACAAAATTAAACATAAGAGGTTTATAAATTAATTTAACTTAATCCAACCTATCTCCAATGCAAAATATAACAGGCATTACATTTATATTTACATATCAGTAATAATATAAGGTAGTTACCTGTACCTTCTTATATATCAGCATTCTCTTGAGAACTTTATTAATATTATAATACCAACATTAATAACTTGAAAAAAAAAAATCCATAATTTTAGAATAAAATTCACAAGAATCACTTTTAATAAGTAATCTCCAAATTTGGTTCGAAAGCATTATGTTTGGTCATATCATACTTCTGAAGCAGCATCTAAAGACTATTGATACTTTACTGGCAATAATTTTAATAATGTACATTTAACAAGAAATCCACACGATGGACTAATCCTCTCAGAAATTAAGATTTGAAGCATAGATTAATAGAATGATTTTTCCAAAAATTTGCAGTGAATTACAATTATTAGTTCCATTCCAGTTTGTGTGATTGTAACAATCCATTTTAGAAAATTTTATTTAACACTTTATAAGTTTTGTTGCATTCATAGCTATAGTATCAACAATTATAAATTAGTTATCCTTGGGCTGATGTTAGAACTAGTTTTGCATAAAATGAATGAGTTAATCCTTTAGGAAGCAATAAGAGAATAATATCCTAATGTTTGATGTTTATCCCATACATTAAATGCAGGGGGTTGATAATTCCATTAATTTAAACAAGTGGAATTCCTCCAGCTATAGTTAAGGTCATTTTATTAAATTACGAAACCTAGAAAAGAATAAATAATCAAACTCCGCACGGGAGGGTAGATCTATATTTAAATACTATGTATTACTCTGTATTTAAGGTTTTGCAATTTTTTTTTTGTCCATCGATGATTTCAGAGATTTTATTTTTATTTTTTCCATCAATGATTTCAGCCTTTTTTTTTTTTTTTTAGAAATTTATCACTTGCGGGCTTCTTGGTGGTTCTGCAGCATCACCTGAAGGCCACAGTTTGCATAACCAAAAACTACCATGAATAATTATATGTTGAATGTTAATCCATAATTTATACAAAGTTTTTAACATTCAATAAATCATAGGACGAGGCAATCAATTTTATTTGAAGTTATTCCAATTTCAGAGAAGAGACAAATGATTTCTGAAATATTTATATATAGTAGCATCCTATAAGCAATTTTATAAAATCCATTGGTGACTTAAAACATTTAAATTTGATTTCCTTTTAAATAATATTCAGTGATAATCCTTATTGTTGCTGCAACTAATCAATTTAGGCTGATAAGATATATTTTGCCAGCTAGGCAAAATATCTAGTAGGTTTCTCTATTCTTTTACGTTGAAGGTGAACAAAATAGCTAATTCTAAAATTTAATTGGATATAGTCCTTGATGTACAGTAATGTAATAGATTACTTAAATTTTGACAGGAGAGTGATATTTACAGTTTATTATCATGTGCTCTGTGATATCTAATATTACCCAAAGTTCTTTGCTTTTCAAGATTTTACAGATAAAAATCTATTCCATTGCTATGGTAATAATTGAGATCAGGTGAACTTTAGCATCTGGGATTTTAAAAGAACGAATTTTGACAATGTTTTTAAAATAAACTTCAATATTAAAAATTTAATATTATACCTTAACTTAGATTATTATTCTACAAATAAAACATACAATTATTTATTTCATATATAAATAATTTATAACTTCAAAATATTTCACAATAATAATTAATTTGATTATATTTTCAAGTTCTCAAAATGTTATTAATAAATTTATCTAATAAATAACCTATTAGCTGAACTTTAATAATCAATAGAACAACTGCTGTTTAATCATTTTACACTGGTAATTTTTTAAATTGACTATATATTTTATTATAGAAAAATTCATTCATGCATACACATACATTTTAAAAAAATGTTAAACTATAATGTCATTGGTTTAATTTTTGTAATATAACTATTAAATTAATGCTTCAAATATTGTTTTATTGTAATTGATCTAGTGCCCTATCTTATATGTGTTTTTATATTTGCACACAAGAGAAAAACTATGATGCACATTTTTGTTACACACTGGCTTAATAAAATGTGTCTGGAAGACATTTTGAATAACTTTCTACCACTATATTACAATGGTAGTACTATAAGAGCTGTTTAAATTCACTTTTAACCTTATGTCTGCCATCTAACCAACAATAGTGATTGATTTACTTAATTTAACATAAAAAAAATGTTCAGATTATGGCTGTTTATTAAACCCCTTAGTAAATTATGATTATAATATATACACATCTATATAAAATGACTTAAAACTTTATATTATAATACATTAACTACTAGCTATGATACATCTTGTAATTATATATTACAGAAACATACTAATCCATAATTATAAATCATGACTGTCAACAAATAAGATAAAAATGTATTTTTTTTATTAACAATTAACATATTATACACATAATATATATCTGTTATACACAAAAAAAATCACTAGAAAAACAGTAGAACTTGATATATGATTGATTTACAAAGTATATTTGAAATCACATTTAAAAATAAATAAATTTTCAAAAGTTAGTGTATGAAATTATAAAGGCATTGTGAATAAATAGAATCTCATTATTTTTTCAATTGTCAAATAAGCTATTCCAAAACCACAATGTATTTCAAAATTTAGAGTCAGACATTCATCAAAATGTAACAAGATCTGCCACTGAACAGGAAGACAGAGATAACAATGCAGACAGATGTTAAAAAATAGTTCAGTATAAAATGAACACACAGAAAGATCTAAATACTAAACAATATCTGCACATTTTCTATAAATCTGCTTACATCTTACATTTTTAACCAGATTTTTGTTCAACAATTTCTCTTTACTGTCACAAGAAGCACCATGATTGACAATGTATTTCTCATAGCTGATGAAATATATTTTTATTCTAATTTACCTTTTAAAATGTTATATTCTATGGTAATGAAATTATTATGTGAATAAAGATTATTCTTATTGTACATAAATGTAACAAATTTTCAATAACCAGTTTTATAGATATTCAGATCAAGCCAACCGTATAAGAATCGCAATAGTGTCACTATCAGTGAAATGATTCACTTCATGACTTTCCAAAACACTTTTGTCTCCACCTTCATAACCACACATGCAACACTTAAATAAATCAGTATTAAAATGATCCTGTCTTGGGCTTCTTAGTTTAACCATTTTCATTTGAATATTATTTTTACAATGTACTAACTTATTTTCAGAAACATTTTTATAGTCATTGGGATTGCAGTGAAATGATTTTTTTTTTGCATGACATTTTTGTCTAGTATGAATTTTTTCATGCAGTTTTAAATTTCCTTTTTGTGCAGTAATGAAATCACATAAGCTACATTTAAATGATTTTTCTCCAGTGTGAGTTTTTTCATGAGCTTTTAAAGTAGATACTTGAGAAGCTTTGTAATCACAGCAGCCACAAGTATATGGCTTTTCTCCAGTATGAGTTCTTTCATGCAATTTCAAATTAGATTTTAAAGAACTCTTGTAATCACAGAAACTACAATTGAAGGGCTTTACACCAGTATGGGTTCTTTCATGCAGTTTTAAGCTAGCTTTCCAATAGGTCTTGTGATCACAGAAGTTGCATTTGAAAGGTTTGTCCCCAGTATGAGTTCTTTCATGATGTATTAAGCGAGCTCTTTCAACAAACTTGTAATTACAAAAGGTACAATGAAAAGGTTTATCGCCTGTATGATTTTTTTCATGAATTTTTAAACTTGTTTTATATAAAGTTTTGTAAGTACAAAAGCTGCAGTCAAACAGTTTTTCCCCAGTATGAATTCTTTCATGTAATTTTAGATGAGCTTTTCTAGATGTCTTGTAATCACAGACGCTGCAAATAAAGGGTTTTTCTCTTGTATGAGTTCTTTCATGCAATTTTAAATGATCTTTTACAGCAGTCTTGTAATCACAAAAGTTACAATTAAAGGGTTTTTCTCCAGTATGAATTCTTTCATGTAGTTTTAAACTAAATTTCCTAGAAGTCTTGTGATCACAAAAAGTACAGTTAAATGGTTTTTCTCCTGTATGAGTTCTTTCATGAAATTTTAAATTAGTTTTATGAGGAGTTTTGTAATCACATAAATTACATTTATAAAACTTTTCCATAGTAAGTTTTTTCATGCAGTTTTAAATGAGCTTTTTGTAAAGTTTTATAATTACAGAAGAAACAAATAAAAATATTTTTTTACAATACAAGTTACTTCATTGTTCTAAAGTTATTTCTTAAATGAATTTTTTCATGCTTTGTTAGAATACTTTTACTAAAAGTTCTGAATGACATTTTATTTACACAAATTTTTAAACATCTTTTTATTTCAGTTTTGTGATCATGAAATTGGTTGGCTGCAAAAAGATTTCTTTTGTATGGGTCTTTAGATGTACTTTAAGTTATCTTTGACAAAAGATGTGTGATCAGTTTTGAGCAATTTTATAATCAAATGTTTTGTATAATTAAACATTTTCTTGATTTATTTGATGTAATTTTAAAATCTATATTTGGAGTGCTATGAAATCTCTCAAAAGGGATTTTCAGTTTCACAGCATTTTCTCAAAATGCTAAACTAAAAAAGTCTCTCCTTTCGCATAAACTCATTTTATACAGTATTGTTTAAGAACAGAATTAACTTTACAAATATAGCCATTATTTTAATATAAATTAGATTCAAACAATTATAAATATTTAATAGTTTTGCAAAATATAAATGGCATTTAATAAAAGTAATTCTTTGAAATATTTCTACAAATTTATCTAAGAGACATTAAATAAGTAATCTTTTAAATATATAAATACATTACAAATACTTTTTTCAATTTAAATGTTTGAGAAACTCATTATATAATAATTAAGAATAAACATTTCTAAATTACAATTTCAAAATAAGACAAATTTTAAAAACAATTTTGTTTTAAAAAATTCTCAAAAACATTTATTATTTTGATAATTATGACTAACAAATGATTAACATTTCTGTATAATTTTTAAGAATCTTTGCATATCAACCAAAATTAATGCAGGAATAATTTGTATGATTAGTATTACATCATATTCTAAATTTTGAAATCAATAAATAAATGCTTTTATATATATCAATTTTTTTTTTTTTTTAAAAAGTACAATCAGATGAATATATTTTTAATTTTAAAAAACATATAACCAATGCTATCACATTAATGGTATGATTTATTGCCATCTGTATATACAAAATTTTGTGACTAATTATGTTATAATTTCTAATCACAAATAAAATCACATAATCAAACAAACATCTTTTGAAATTAGTTTGTCAGATAAGATTAGAAACCAATATAAAAACTTTTTATTAACTACTTAAAAATGAACTTTACATTTATATACACATTCTGAAAAATGACAATAGTTACATATTTAAAAATAATTCAATAAGATTCTGTCAATGAAGATTGATGAAGGAGTTAATAATGTCTTAATTTAAAATCATCATAATTAAAATTCAACTGATGAATAACAATATACCATTTAATAAGCTAATAGAATGCAGAATATGTGTACCCAATTTGTAGTGCAAATTTCTGTTCATGGAGGCAATTGCGAGCAACTTCAAATGTTTAAAATGAGTTTTTCAGGGAAAATTCATTGCCAACCTAAACAAAATAAAATAACAAAATCATTAACAATACAAGTAATGTAAAAAGTAAATTCATTCTTAATAGTATTTCTGAAAATTATTCACAATTTAAAACTTATTATAACAATTATACATTAACTACAAACTGCAGTACATTCTTTCTGTTTTTATTTTATAATCGAATGTTTCACTTATCTACTAGTCATTATTAATTATGAAAAATATTGAATTTTAATATATACGTATTTTAAAAATACTTAATATAAACATATGTATAAGAAAGATCTATGTAATGGTTAGGATCTCTGCAAATCATGACTAAGCTAAAAATCTGGAGTAAAAGTTTGTTCGGAAAAATGCTATCCAAGCAAGCAAAAATGTTTTCAGTCATCCAAAAAAAAAAAAAAAAGTAAAATAGTAAAAGAGTACTATTTTTACATAGATAGATGATAAAATAGGAAAGAAAAAAACATTCAAATGATTGACTCAACTTTTGAATATCTTTTATTTAACTATTATTCCTTTCCGAAAGAATGCTAGAGAAGGCATTGTTTTATTATGAACTATTTAAGGCTATTCAAGCTTTGGGTATGTGTGTATATATATAAGGATTTTCACTTATTGATTAGGAGTTTGCCTTGCCAACAGATAGATTTTTGATATTTAATGTTACTGGTATTGTTTAAGTGTTGACAGTTTTCATATTGGGTCTCTTGTAATCACATCGTTTTATTCCAATCTTTATATAGTCTAAATCTCATGTCTGAGTTTACAGGCATTTCAGATGAATATTTTTTCTTATTATATATTACAGAATATTAAAGTCATGTGTAAATAAATTTTAAAATGTTTTGAAAATGATGATAATCATTGTTAAATGTAAAATTTATTATCATTTTATTTTTTTACAATAAAGAATATTACTTTAAATAAAAATAACATTGCTATGAAAACAAACAGAAGCTTTCTAAAATTGTCTGCATTCCAAGAAAAGGTAGGATTTTATTGTTACTAGTTAGTTCTTCATGTTTCTTTTACTGGAAAGAAGTCAATAAAATTTGTAAGGATTATTTAAATGAATATTATGCATTTTATTAAGTAGAAAACCCTCTAGACTGATTTTTCTGATCTTTCCAGCATTGTAGCTGAATATGGAGTTGTAAGCCTTGATCATTACTATCTAATGCTGAAAAAATATTTGATATTTATTTGCTATAAGAAGAAAACTAGTCATCTAAACTGATTATTGCATATAAATGTACTTTCATAATTAGTCTGTGAATCTACTTATTTTGATGCTCATTGGAAAATTGCAATGAAAACTCCTAAGTTAAAATGTTAATATTGCTAATAGATGTTTAAAATAAATGATTTTAATGGCCATATATCCATAATTATGGAGACAAAATGTAAGTGAGATCACAAAGATATCAAGGTAATTAACGAAATTTTCTATTATCTTTTCTTTTCATGTGTGCGCTTCATGTAATTTTAAATGCAAATATGTCAATAATAATAATAATAATAATAATAATAATAATAATAATAATATTTCAAAGCAAACTTTATTAGGCAAAAAAAAGGTTACATTCTTATCAAGTAATACATTGTATAAAACATCATATTCTAGGATACATTTTGAAACACAGAAAATATACTGTTGTTTTTTTTAACCATTAGAGTCTTTTGTAGTTCACACCTTTTAGATATTTCAGTTCTTATTATGAGTTCATTTCAGTTTTCCATTTTTCAGAGGTTGTATTTGGTCTATCCATTATAAGGCTGCTTTTATTTTAAATAGCGACCAAGTGGCAGCATAAATGTCCGGTGGTGCTAGAAGATTGTCCCTTTCCTTAAGTTTTTCTAGTTTGTTGTGATATGTGTTGGGATGTCTTCTTGGATTGTTTCCTAAAGTGAAAGCACATCTAGTACACCATAAGGCATATATACTGAAAGTTGCTGCATGTATTATAGGTATTTTATTTTCATTGAAAGCTTTTAGCATTTTTTCTATTGTGGTTTCCCTTTTCCTGTAATTATTCACCATCAATTGTCTGACTTTTTCCAAGCCTTTACAGTGATATATTAAATGTTCTTGTGTTTCTTCTTCCCGGTGACATAAAGCACACATTGAATCAACATTTAGGTAAAATCTTCTGAACCGAATGAAATGTGCTGTAGGTAGTGCATTTAAATTCAATTTGAGGATGAAGTCAAACAATTTAGGTTCTAAATACCATGTTTTGTACTTTTTGAGTAATTGACTATTATTTATTCCTAGTACTGTTATCCTATTGTTGTTTTCTTGGCTTTGAGTTAGAAAATCATGAATTTGCCAATAAGTATATTTAATTGGATTCTTCAGTGCTATTTTATCTTTAATGTTTTTAATACTTATCAATAGTGTATTTATATAATTGTCTGTGGGTGGGGGTCGGTCCGTTGGTGTGATTTCCTCTTTTGGATCTATGTTTGGAAAACGTCAGAATATTGTAATCAGTAGATTTACTGTTTTTTGTGTGTAGAAATATGTATAGCATGCAGTCCAAGGCCATTCCATTTTGTTGGTTGGTTAAGTTGCTTTAAAGAAATTGCTACTATTTTTCTGTTCCAAAATGGTTTATTACAGAGTGAGTTAATTGACTTTGTAAATTGTTTCGTAAAAGTAATTATTGGCAGGTATAAGTTATTTTAGTCATTATAAGTTGATTAAATAGTGACACTTTTGCATAGAGTGAGAGATATGATCTGGAGAGTGATGTTATGATTCTTTCTGCTTCGAACTTGAGTTTATTTTGTATATTCCTTCTCATCTGGCTCATTCCCAAATGGAAAGGAAAACCCAGGAAATTACTGGGCTTACCTTGATAAATTTGTGTGTTTTTTTTGCCTGTGTATATTGACCATGCTATTGATTTATTGATGTTAATTTTTAATTTGAAATTTTTTTGTGTATTCCTCTATTATTTCCTGTAGTATATGTATTTGCTTTTTTGAGTTTAGAAACACTGTGACATTATCCATATAAGCTATGCAGGGAATGTATGTACTAGTATTTGAATTCCTTGAATTTTTTTATTTATTTGCTCTAGCAGTGGATTTAAATAAAAGGTAAATAGCAGTGTGCTTAGTAGAGAACCTTGCGGGATTGAATGATGTGGATCTACCATTGAGCGTGATGTGTTTTAGGTATCTGTGTTTCTTTTAGCTGACTCAATAGGGTTTCTATTGGGACAGAGTCAAAAGCACTTTCAAAATCCAGATGGACTACCATTGGTGCATATTTTTTCTTTTTAATAACTGAATTGATTAGCGTTTTATATATTAGTGCTGCCTACCCTGTGGATGACCCCTTTTTTACGTATTGATGCTGTGATATTATTGGTACTATGTATTGTTCAATTTTATCCTTTATGACCTTTTCCAGTATTTTTATTCCCAATGGCTCCATTGAGATTGGTCGGAGATTGGCTAGTGTGGAAATTGGTTCTTGTTTTTTCATAAATGGGACCATTGATATTGGATATAGCCCTTGTATATTGTATAGTTTCTGTGATAATTGATTTGCAAGTTGGCATAAATATTTATTTGTGAATTGGCTGAGATGTGACAGTACAAATTGTGGGATCCCTGGATGACGTGCTTGGGACTGAGTTTAAAACTATTGCAAAATCTTTTATTTCAAAAGGTGTTTCCGTTTCTGGCTTGCCAAAATAATCTGCAAGTGGTTTGAAATGATTATTTTTAGTTAGTTTTTTTTGAAGTAGTTATATATAAGGTCTAGCATATTATAACCAGCTGTCACTCTATTTTCCCATTCTAGCGCCATGGGTACTTTGTTTGTGCATGGATAACCTAAAGCCCAATGAATATATCCGTGGGTCCATGTATGTTGTTGTGCGAGACAAATTTTCTTTTTCTTTATTGCTAGATATTGTTTCAGTTTATCAACAGTTTGATTGTATAACTTTGTTAGCTTTATTATATTTGTTTGGTTATTCTTGACTGGTTTTGCCTGTATCATCCTTTTATTTATTTCCTCTGCTAATGTGATTAATTTTGAAGGGGGGGTGGATTTTTGTGTAATGTGATTTATGTTAAACGAGAGTGTATTTATATATGCTATATATTTGGAGATCGGGTCCAGTTCAATTTGATTTAATTTGTTTAACATTATATACATTTCTGAGAAGTGAGCCTCGGGAGTACTATTTGGAAGTAGAATTCTTATTGTTTTTTGTATGTTGTTAAAAGTATTGCAGTGTGTGTCTAAATTTAGTTTCATTATTTGTGCTGCATGATCAGAAAAATTGGTGGGAGAAAGTTTTACTTCAATTGCGTGGTGTAACATGGGAGAATAGAACAGCAGATCAATCAAAGTACCGAGTCTGTTATTGTAAAAAGATACTGAGTCCGGTGGAAGAAACCCTTCCCCCGCTCATTAGTGGTATTGTAAGTTGGTGTAACCATTTTGTGACAAACTTTTTATAGGTCATATTAAAATCTCCAGCAAGAATAGTGGGGTGGGGATTGGTAGCTAGAATTGAATTTATTGTTGAAATTATTCTGCTAATTACTATTGGCCCCGGAGGTATATATACAAAAATAACATTGATTGAAAGTTGTCTATGATTGAATGTTGTTATAAGGAGATTTGCATCTATAAAAATTATTTTAAAAGTAGTGAATGGGCATTGTTGGTTGATAAAAATACCTGTGCCATTTGAAGGCGTTGCTGTATCTCTGGAGCATGCGCAAAAGCCTATTTTATTCATATGTAGTGCTGGATCAAAGTGGGATCCGCTATAAATTTTTGTTTCTAATAGCCCTAAAATGGATGGTTGTGTTGTCTGTATCCAAAATTTAATTTGCTGCATTCTTTTAATGGAATTCAAACCTCAGACGTTTACTGCACTAATATTTATCTTCATTTGAATTGTATATTTTTGTATGTAGGGGATATTATTTATATTTTTTTCCGATTAGAGTGCTGGAATTTTATCTCCTACCTGCGAGCTAAACATTTTTTCATTGCGGTTTTTTTTTGCTGCTGGCAGACTTACTATTTGCATGTTTATCTATTGCAGTCTCTTTGTTTTCGTTTTCCAAAGTCATTTCTTCCAGTAAGTGTGATTCTATTTCCATAGATTCATCTGATGATTGGTCCGGCATGTCTACTTGTGTAAGTTCTTGCTCGTTTGTTTTAATTTTTTTGCTTTCTCTAGTTTTTTTTGCTTTGGGCTGCTTTCTTTTAATTTCCGTTGGTGTGTTTCCAACATTTGGAAAAAACTCTGTAATGCTGTCCATGATTTCTGTTGCGGTTTTATTTATTATTGTGTGTTCTGTTTGATATTTATTTACTTTTGGGATTTCCTTCGCTTCATTTTGCATGCTTTCATTTATTTTCTCTATTTTTTTTTGTTCTGCTTGTTTTCGTTTACTTTCCGGAGGTGTGTTTTCAACTGCTGGAAAGGATTGTGTGATAGTATCCATTATTTCAGTTGTCGTTTTGTTTATTATTTTGTCCTCAGCTTGATTATTATCTCCGTTTGGCAGTTCTTTTGTTTCTTTTTGCATGTAATTATTTTCATTTTCTATTAACTTGTCACTAAGTGATTTTGCCTGGGGTTCAAAGTTTTCCTCTTCCTCATTCGTGTTTGTGTTAATTGTTATTTCCATTGACTTGCTTGGGGGATGGTCTATCGTTTTATTTTTATTAATTTTAATTTTTGATATTATTGACTTGAGTGGGGGGAAATCTATGTTTTCCTGCTCCGTGGATTTGTGTGCTCTATTTGGTTTCCCTTCTAATCTTTGTGAGGGGTGGTTATTCTCTTCCACTAGATTTACTTCTTCATTGCATTGCGTTGCTATGTGGCCTCTTTTGCCACAAGCGAAACGTGGCTTTAGTCCTCGGATATATAAGTATAGCATTGCCTCTTGGTCTGTTATGTGTGTTGGAATGTTTTCTGGGTCTATTTCTTTGTTTAGCTTGACTTTGTATTCGAAACTATTTGTGAATATGGGTACTGATGTTTCTTTGAGGTATATCTGCTGAAAAAAAGTAACCTTTCCGAGTGGATTCATCATTCTTTGGAAATCGTCAAAGCTATATCCAAAGTAGGCATTTTTTAATACTCCGATGATGTTTTTGTATCTGTTTTCATCAACTCGTACGATTGCAAAATTACCTAGAGTTTTAATATGATTTTTGAATTGATCCCTTTGTGTAGCTTCACAAAACTCAACCGCTACATATCTGCTATTTGGATGGTCGCCTATGCATTGTACTGTCTCCAGTAAATTATTTTTGTTTAGTGCTTCAATAAGTAGCTCCTTGGGGAAACGGTAGAGAGTGCAGTGATTGTCTGTTACCGCCAACACTTGATTTTTCAGTAAAAAATCTTTTGAATGTTGAAAAAAGGGTTCTAGGTATCGTATTATTGAATCTGACCCCAATCTGTTCCAGCATATCATCTGTCCATTGTGTGTGGGGGGGCTCAATTTCATTTTGGTTTACTAGATCCAAGTCTTTAAGATCGTCTGACGTAGTCTTTCTAAATCTGGGATTTTTTCCCAGGTTTACGTTATCTTGGTAAGTTTTTGCAATAGTTGCATATGTTTTTCTTGTGTGGTGTGAAGGCCCAGCTTCTTGAGCTGACGACTGGGCAGTCGCCATTTTATTATTTACGCAATTAATTTTTCAACAAGGTAAAGTTTTGTTTTGATTTTTTAAACTATTTTTTAAAATTTAAAACTTATTAACTTTTTCGCTATTTTTCCTTCTACTCTTTTTACTTTTTGTTTCTAAATAATGTTATTAATTATAATTGTTTGAAATGATGTCTATTCGCCATACTGGAGAATTAATTACTACTCGTAACTATTATTGATTTTTTATATCGTTGTTCACTAATTATTTCTGGACACGCACATTTCTTAAAACACTCGGGTAGGCATTGAGTATAGCATATTTAAATATTTAAGGGAAAAATCCACTTGTATAGCCATTTAATTTGAAAAAAACTAGGAGACTTTTTTCTTACCTGCAACAATGTAAGTAACCAGGTGGCGCTATTTTTATTATTATTATTATTATTATAATAATAATATAACTCTGTTAATTAAAGTTATTGTTGTTGTTAATTATTTTGTTGTTTATCATTTCTCATCTGAAATCCAAGCTGATTATTTATTTTGTTAATCGAATAATAGTATTAGGTGGAGGGATTAGCAGTCAGTGAATATAATTGAATCTGCATATTGTTTTTTATGTATGTTCAATTTGATTGTTACTGTGACTATTATAGATTTGTCAATTAAAAATAAGTTGTTAGTCACCATCTACACAGTCACCTATTAGTTATCTTTAAATTCCCTAAACTAAAATTAATTGGTAAATATTGTATTTTTCATTTTACTATGAACTTGATTATTACCAAGTGTTGATTGGGCAATTATTACAATAGATATCAAAATTTGTTTGATAGGAAACAGTATGTGCATTCACATTATGTATAAACCTATGTACAATTTAATATAAAATTCAATTTAATGTAGATCTTTTTAACACATATGGTAGAAATGTTTTTAAATTGTATAAAATATATAAATGCTAAAGAAAGAAGTTAATTTAAAAATTATATATATTAAAATATCACTCTTTCTCAAAAATAAAAATAAAATATATCTAATTGATGTCAAAATTGAAGCTGCAATTCTTGCCAAGCATTGTAACAGCAACCATATTCTTCTGACATTTTCTGATTGGAATCCCAGCACATCAAATTAAAAATTTGACTTTTTTATTACAAATTCTAAATTTTTTAGTTAACATTTTTCTAAATACAGTCTATTAAAAACAGTGTTATTGTCGATTAGATGAAAAACTTATATATATACATATAAAGTAAGAAAATATATAAATGAAATTATGTTTTAAAATATTGTAAAACTTAATGATTTTTATTAGTCATTTATTAGACTAGAGATTATCCAATAATGAATATTTCTGTAGTGTAATTTTCACTACATCACTCTCACACAAGCTGCTTTTTATACACTTTTAACAACTTAAGAAGAGATATAATCATAAATATATGACCAAAGAGGTGAAAAAGATTTATAATTCCCAAGATGCACATTTCATGCTGAACCAGCACTCATCAGTTGGCCCAGACCACAATCTCTTACATATATATTTATCATTGTTCAGTATATATATATAGAAAGTATATTACTATGGTTTAATTTAATTTATTTTCCTTACTTTTTATAATAAATTACATAAATTAACATAAAAATATGATAATTTATGTTTTGAAGAATTATATATTTGAAAATGATACAAATATATCTGTAGAAATGGTATATATATATATTTGAAAAGTGTAGCACATGCTATATTTAGTTGTACTGGACCATTTCCATCATCTAATATAAGTAATGAATGTCTTTAGAGAAATTTAACTTTATTTAAATATATTCAACTGTTAGTAATAGCACACAGTTCAGTATATGCCAAATATTTCTAGAGGTATTATTCTCCCCTCTTCTTCAGGTGGTGTTGACTTGAAGAGTGATAGTACTAGCATGAGAATCGAATCTGGATCCTTAGATTATTGGAATATTGAATTTTAAAGCAACTGAGCAGATTCTAAAATTTTAAATATCACTCTAACAAACTGCGCCATCCTGCTCAGTTGGTTAAAGCATTACCTTAAAATTCAATATTGAAAAATCTAAGGTCCAGATTCAATTCTTATGCTAGTACTGCCACTGGTCAGGCCAACAACACCTGAAGAAGAGGGTAGAATAATATCTCTCGAACCATTGTGTATATACTAACTTGTGTGCTATTACTAACAGTTGAAAGTATTTGGAATATTTAAATAAAGTTAAATTTCTCTAAAGACATTTGGTACTTATATTAATTGTGGAAATAGTCCAATATATAAATACTACTAAAATACCATTATCACAAACTTCCAGGAAAACACTAGGACAAGCTATGCTTTACTACTACAAATTGGAAATACCATCCACATAAATAAAAATCAAGGAAATAAAAAAATAACCTAAAAGTTTCACATATTTTGTAAAAACAAAAACAAACTAAAGATAGTTGAAAAACATGAAATTAACATATTAAGCAATCAAACAATACAAAATAATTACAAGACAAATATATTCAGTGAGTGTAATCATCATAAGCAATCTATAAGAAATTAAATTAGCAATAAGGAAAAATGCAACTCCATACAAAATTAAATTACAAAATCAATCCATGGATTGAATATAAACAAACTGGATTGGTTTATTTTACACTATACTGCCCGTGTTTAACAGGATATTAACCTATATATGATACCATTCACAGCTGGATTTAAGCCTTTATTTTACACACTACAAAGATCAAATTAATCAAGCTATGAAAAAGAAGAATCTTCATTTTGTGTATAAGTTTAGATATCTCAAGGACAAAGCTATATTTCCTGATTAACTAACCTACTACTTATTACAATTTGCATTACCAGCGGAATCAGTTTTTTATTTATTTGAAAGGGAGTCAGAATTATTAACCTACTAAATTCCACCACATTGCATCATGTATTTTAGCAGTAAATAAATAGAATAAGATCATGATTTAGTTTTCTGGTCATTTAATATTTAAGAATTTTATCCAGCATTCACAGATTAAAACAAACATGTTAGCATAAGTAATTATCCATTTCTAAAAACAAACTTTTATGATAATAAAATCTAGCAAACTTAAAATTAATAACGTATAATGAAAGTTGTTATTAAAGATAAATATTTTACTACAACAAATTATATTTAAAAGAGAATTATTAATAAGCTGGAAAGAATGCTCAGATGTTAACCAAAATAATATTAATCAAATAAAGAGTTAATGTTATACTGGTTTCTTCTAGGCTAATGTCTATTTTGGTAATAGAACCTGCATAGTTAAAGTTAGTTTGTAAACTTTTAATTCAGTCACAAATTGGGTATGAATAGATATCTTACTGGTAAGTTTATGTAGATTCTTGAAGTATACATGCATTTCTTGGGATCCTGAGCTCATTGACAGTTAAATGATTTCTCCTGCTGGCATTTTTTTATTCCTGGTCCACTTTAACTTGTTTAATGTCCAGGCCGCCATACTGAATTATTAAAAAACTGGCTTGAGACACAATTTTCACAATAACTTCAGTTTTAATAATGTTCGAGAAAAAAGCTTTACATTGATAGAAACTAGAAAAACTAGGGAAAACAATAAGGCCAAGATAAATAATGATACCCATTTAAAAAATAAGGAAAAAAGAAATTTCAACATCTGACATAATTATTACTTTATGGTTTGTTCATAATTTCTGATTTAACATTAACGAAGTTTAAATTATATCTTCATTGATAATTCCTTTGTATTCATCACAAAATTATCTTTCAAACCATATATAATACTTCTCACCTGAGATAATCCATAGCTTCAGAATTTCCAAAATAAGTCGCATATGAATTCTTCATTTTTATCTTGTACCCCAAAAGTTACCAAATCTCAAAGGCGTCTATAAGAAAACGATTCATCCTAATAAAAGATACAAAACAAATCATTTCCAGAAGATGGATATGCATTTGTCATCATAGCAATTGGTTTCTTGTCTGTCTAAAACTAGAAATTTTAGGTTACTGTTTGTATCACTGATAAAATGAGTTTCATCTTATTATATTTATTATCCCACAGAGATATAATTTATTTCCATATACCTCATTTGCTAGCTATAGAATTGAAAATAATGTGATGAAAGATGTGGTAAAACTACTGACTCCACAGCAAGAGTACCAAGGCATGGGCAAGAATCATAATTTGATTCTTTGCCTCGTGGTATATACAAAACTATTGTGGTTATCTCCACACATATACCATTTGAAATCTCTCTTTGTTGGTTTTAAGTGTTTATAAATTTCACATAGTACTATATCCAGTAAATTTTGTGATTGCTTTGTCAACTGCAAAATTTCTGTATATTTGATAATCAGTCCTAAAATTTACATTGTACTGCTCTATAATACCTTAATTTTATATATATAGACATTACTTGTTATATAACACAAACCTGCTATTGCAAACCTAAAGACAGTAATATATAAACATAGTAATAAATATAGTAAAATAAACATAGTATAAATTTTAAACCTTTTGAGAAAATAAGATTGTCTAAAGAAAATAAGAATGTCTAGAAAATAATATTGCCTAAACTTAGATAATAGCCCCAAAATTACACAAACTATTTTTGTTGTATTTGAATACAAATGTTTAAATTTATTTACGTATAATAAAGAGCATAAATGATATATAATATATACTACACAGACACTAATACAAATGCAAACATACCATTTATCAAATAATTTTTAAAAACGTACTATTCAAATAATTAAAAAATAATTACATTTTGAAGTCCTTGAAATGTGAATTATCACCATATTTTTAATCCATTATAGTACACTCTTTGGCTATTTAAAAAATTTCTGCCTTTATCTTCTCCATAAAAATCAGTAAACTGAGAAAAAAATTAAATTAACCTATTCATAAAAATATTCAAAAAAAAAATCCAATTTTTGTCAGATTTTAACGTAATGAACATCATTAGAAACAAAATTGAAAAATGCAATGAATACTGGGATTTCTGTTGATGTCATGCTTGTAGTTTTCACATAATTTTAAAAAGAACACAAAATTTCAATGAAGTGCCACCACGGCGCTGTATTGCCGCTGTAAATATTCAACTCATTAAGGTTGGACTCAAAGACATTTTTGGAGTGATCTCTTCGTGATGAAAGTTGTCTGCAAATGCTCAGATTCCACTCCCACATAACTAGTTCAGCATAGAGTAGTCTGGGATATTTTCTACATCCCTGATCCACAGAAACTGCCAGCAAAAGACACCTAACTGATCGAAGTTATTTGGTTTTTATACTCACCACCAGTTTTTAGATTTCTGCACATCTTTTTTTTTTATCAGAATATAAGTTAATAATCTTTTATATTCTTTTTTATTTTTGAGGTACAAAGTCTATTTTTTATAACTTATTTCCACCATCTTTAATTAGCATTCTGATCATAATCATTTATGTTTACAATTTCTTTTTTTAATCTGGATTAGTAATCTGCATGTGCGTACATTCCTTCCAACTTCAATTTTGCATTAATTAAATAGGTAACAACACATGCAAATAATCTTCATTGTACATACTTAAAAATAAATAAATTATACTAACTCTAAAAAAAATTAAATTGTGTCATTTGAATGATCTTTAAATTTTACTTTTTTTTTTTTTAAATATTACAAATGCCAAAACACTTATGAACCATCCATATTTTAATATGGTTCATTACTACTGAGCCAGCAAATAAGAATGAAATATGGGTTTGAACTTATTTCATTCTTAAAACGTTTCAAGTATAAGTTTTTTTAAATTTTATTTTATATATTAGCATTGCTGGTATATATCTATAGACTATTCACAAGTGGTATGTGACTTTAAAAATCACATTTTAGGACCTAACATGGCAGGAATGAAGAGTATTTCCACATTCACCTGTATCCTTTCTGCATGCATGTAAGACTAATGATAAGAAGCCCAAGTCTAGCCACATTAGAGCATTGCTTATCCTTTTGAGATTTATAGGCTCATAGCAATTTGATCCATCTCCCATTTTATGGGATCCTGTTCTTATAAGACTGACGGGCATTTAAGGACAGTCCTATGACGAGCATTTAAGGACAGTCGTATGTTATATACTGGCATATAAGGACTTGGGGCTATGATTGTTACCCTCTTTGGTATCTGCCTACTACATCAGCCGCGATCATGTTTTTTTACATATTAATTTTTTTTTTAAAGATGTATACTCAGGGTTATTTTTTTTTGTTTTTTTACAATTACTACTTATCTCTGAATGGTTTTTTCTGAAGCCTCGTGTTGGGATGCCATTGTACTGTTCACGGTTGGATTTAGGCCTTTATTTTACATACTACAAAGTGCAAGTTAATCAAGCTATGAAAAAGAAGAATCTTCATTCTATGTATAGGTTTAGATATCTCAAGAACAAAACTATATTTCCTGATTAATTGACCTACTATTTATTATGATTTGCATTGCCAGCGGAATCAGTTTTTTATTTGCAAGGGTGCCAGGTTTTAACCTACTAAATTCCACCACATTGTATCATGTATTTTTGCAGTAAATAACTAGAATAAGATCATGATTTAGTTTTCTGGTCACTTAATTTTAAGAATTTCCTCCAGAATTTGTAGATTAAAACAAACATGTTGGCATAGGTAATTATCCATTTCTAAAAACAATCTTTTATGATAATAATTTCTAGCAAACTTAAAATTAATAACATATAATGAAAGTTGTTATTAAAGATAAATATTTTATTATAACAAATTATATTTAAAAGAGAATTATTAATAAATTACAAAGAATACACAGATGCTAATCCAAATAATATTAATCAAATAAAGAGTTCATGTTATACTTAAGTTTCTTCTGGGCTAATGTCCATTTTGGTAATAGAAGATTCATAGTTAAAGTTAGTTTGCAAACTTTTAATTCAGTCATAAATCGAGTATGAATAGATATTAGCTTACTGGTAAGTTTGTGTAGCTTCTTGTAGCATACATGTATTTCTTGGGATCCCAAGCTCATTGGAAGTTAATTGATTTCCCCTGCTGGCATTTTTTTTATTCCTGGTCAGCTTTAAGGCTGGACTCAAAGGTATTTTTGGAGTGATCTCTTCATGATGAAAGAAATCCACAAATGCTCCAGTTCCATTCTGCATAACTCAGTTCAGCAGAGTAGTCTGGGATACTTTCTGCATCCCAGACCCATGGAAACTGCCAGCGCAAGACAAGACTTAGCAGCTCAAAGTTAGTTGGTTTTTATCCTCTGCCACCAGTTTTTAGATTTCTGCACATCTTTTTATCTTGTTTTTTAATCAGAATACAAATTAATAATCTTGTACAGTCTTTCTTATTTTTGAGATACAAAGATTCCGCCATCTTTAATTAGAATTCTGATCGTAATCATTTACGTTTACAATTTCTTTTTTTATACCTGGATTACTAATCTGCATGTGCCTACATTTCTTCCAACTTCAATTTTGCAATAATTTAATAGATAATAACACACGCAAATAATCTTCATTGTACGTATTTAAAAATAAATAAATTATACTAACTAAAAAAAGAGATGAAATTGCATCATTTGAATGATCTTTAAATTTTACCTTTATTAGTTTTTTTTTAAATATTACAAATGCCAAAACACTCTTGGACTATACATATTTTAATACGGTTCATTATATCAACTATACACATATAGTCACATGTATATATTTATTTTTTCTTATCCTAAAAATATATATTTAAAAATTAATAACTTTTAGACTGACCATATCGTAACCTCATACAATAACAAGTTAATAAATTAATTGGAAGTCATGATTATCTTTCCTGGTCATTCAAACTGCAGATGATTGTTCTAAAAAGGCAAATTTATTATTATTATGTCTAGTATCACCTTTTAAATCTGAGGCAGCTTTTATTTTTTTAAGCACCAGCATCAGTGAATGGCTCCACTAAATGCACTATTCAGTTTTAGTTAACTAATTTGTAATTTCTTTTTGGGGAATCTTTTCCCTATCTAAATATCACAAGCTACTAAAGTATATTAACATTCATTCCTATACATAAATAAAGAATTACAAATATTTCTGAATTCTTAATAAACAACAAAATAACAAAATTATAATCTATTCACCTCCACCTACATATATATTATAATAGTATGGCATGAAAAGGGGTAAACATAGTGAGGATATGGGGTTATATGGTTCCACAATTAGGTAGCCACTTGTAATGGTACATAACATAGTAGGGCTGAATTATTATGAGATAGGACCCCATCTTCATCCCCATATTTAATAAATTGTCACTGACTGGCATGAAAGATTAAATCATCAAATGTAAAGGAATGAGCAGGAGAGATCAGCAAAAAATAAGGCTAACTACAAATTCACCCAGCATTAAACAAAAATAATAAAATTATTCATCATTATGAACAATCAACAAATTGAAATTGCAAACGGATTTAACTGTTAGTTTTTTTTAAAAAAAAGAGACAAATTTTATCTTCTAAATAGACAATAAATTACTAAACAGGTTAATTTAAATGTTAAATTATTTATACTTGTGACTGGATTTGAAAGGAGTCCACTATAGACAGGCTAATTTTCTAACCAGTGCCAAATTTAGGGCAGAAATATAACATAAATACATGTATATAATAAGTGCTAATCCATTAGAATATTTACACAAATCAAATAATGCTGAGATACTAAAACATGCTGATCATCATCAATGCCCTGGTCATATAGGACAATTAGTGCACTGATGATGATCAGCATGTTTCAGTATCACATCATTATTTGGATTTTTAAAAAATATTCGGATGGATTAGCACTTAAGTTTGTGCATCAAGATAATTGTGTTATATTTCAGTCCTTTTAGCTTGCCTATTGTGGATTCCTTCCAATTTCAATCACAAGGTTGATTATATGTTGTCGATTATTCATAATGATGAATGATATTATTATTTTTGTTTACTGCAGGATGAACCTGCAGTTAGTCTTATTTCTTGCTGATCTCTCATGCTCATTCCTTTTATATTTAAAGATTTAGTCTCTCATGCCAATCAGTGGTGATTTTTTTAAGCATGGGGATGATGGTGGTTTCACATCTCATAATCCAGTTTTATTGTTGTGTACCATAACAAATGGCTACCCAATTGTGGAACTATGTAAACCCATATTCTCTGTTTACTGCTTCTCATTCCATACTGTTATAAATGGTACCCAACTGTGGGACTAATGATCAAGGTCTGATAATGGTCAATAGCCAGATAACTTGAATCTTAGAAATTACACCTGAAGAAGAAAACTATTTTGATGCAGAATTAATTTTAAAATGTATTACTGTGAAATGTGACAAGAGTATAGATGATGATTAAGTTACAATTTGATTATAAATTATAAAATAGTATTATTGATGTACATTTATGAAGTTCATATTTAACATTGAATAGAAAATCAAAGTATGATTTTTAGAAATTGGGATTGAGTTTTTGACTGTTGGGAGTTTGTTTAGTTGTACTTTCAGTTTTGATGATGGATAGTTTTGTTGTTGGCTTGAGAATGCAATGTTTTCATGCAACTCCATGGAGTGTTCTATATCAGGAATTGCAACTCATTTTCAGATTTTCCTATTGTTTATTACGGTTCAGTTAACATAGTGTTGCCATGATATCCAACCTCTAAATCTCCAAAGAAAGGAGGACTTTGCAAAGATTTTTGATTATTTTTATTTGGGTTGTAGGTAGTTTATAGTATCTAAATTGAGATAGACCTGGTGTTCATTCTGCATTGTGAACTTATAGCCTAGTGGCTGAAATTATCTATCCTAGGATTACAGGTATTCTCATCAGATCTCTAAGAAAGATTTTGATAAATAGTTTGTTACATGAACTCATTTTTGTGTATACTTGTACATAAAATAATAATAAAAATAATGGTGAATAAGAAATCAGTCACACATATATGAACAGGATAGAATTGGAGAATAAAGCAGGATAAATTAAATTACATGATAAAGACAGGTAATTGAGACATTAAGGGTCAATGAAAGGCAGATTAGGGTAAAAATAATATAGAAGTAGTGTTAGGTGAGCTAAAATAAGATTGCATAAACAGGGATGTGATGTCAACCTTATTTTATGAGATATTTTTTAAGATTCATATTTGTATTTCATGTGCATAAAAATAATTTTTTTTTAAGATTAAAAGTTCTATAATAGAAATGTATATACTCACAAGAAAAAAAATCGAGGAAGAACATGATCAGAAAGAAAAAAAATTGGCACTCAAATGATGTTGCCCACAGAACAGAAAACACTTCCATGTTAGCCAAATGGTTATAAGAATGGAAAAAAAAGTAATCAGCAAAGAGAATAGAATAATAAAGAGTTGAACAAATAGCAAAAGAAAGATGAACAAAGTGAAAAGGATAATAAAATGAAACACAAAGTAGAAAGAGAACAGATGAATTTCAAATGCTGCTACAGAAAATAAATGAATGCAATAAAAAATGACTAATGAAACAGTACAATGAACTGATCAAATCGTAAAGAAAATTAGTAATAAAAATGAGCCAACATTTTCAGGAAGATAGTAATAATATAATCCAAATAAATGAGAGAAATATGAAAATAGTGATGAATATTCTACAAATGAATATAACATGGATGTTGAAACCACTAGTAATGATGTTGATATCTTTGATATGAAAGATCATTTAGATGAAAATAAGAAAGATGACGATAAGAAAACAGATGTTCTAGATTATGTGCATGAATAGTCCACATTATAGATGAACCAGAAATATCAGACCAAAAGATAAGGGTACCAAAAGAATGGGTGAAAAATACTGGAAATGCACAAAATTCTATGGAAATAATAAATAATAAGATTCAAAAATGTAAACTGAAATGATGGTCCAAAAACTACAAGTAATAAAAAAGTAGAGGATAAAGTATCATCAGATATACAAAATAGATACCAGACATATTCTGTTGTTTCGAGGAAAATATCAACTATTGTTTTTGTTAAATGCTTCAATAAAATTTTTTATTAAGTATAGCCTATGAAATAAGGTAAATCAGATTATTACATATAATGACAAGATGCATTGATCTAATAGTAGAAATGTTAATGCAACAACTCCATGAAAAATTAAGAAGTGGATATTTTGACTCTGCCAACTTTCAAAATAAAGGATTTCTAAAAATGAGAGATAAAGGTAATATAAAGAATAGAACTGTTGGAAGAAAGACTAAAGATAATTCAAAAGATGAGGCCTGGATAAGAAGATTAATAATAGTCCAGAAAAAAAATCACCAGTCCAACTGAAAGAAAAAAAAACTACTGGAATATTTTAGCTTATTGAAAGCAACTAATCTTACATTTTCTTTTTATTGAGAAATGAAATTGGTTAAATTAAACTAAAGTGTCAAAAAAGGAAGTTCAACTCAATTTCATTCCCCATAATAGAAAGAGGTAATGTAGCTATTATGCTATATGCTGTATTAAATATAATAATGGGTCTTTATTTAATTTAAATATTTTTATGTATAAAATAGGAATTCTCAAACATTAAATTTTGAAATAATAATATATTTGAATAAGTAGTATAAATGTTTGTAAAAGAGAAAGTATAAAATCAGATAAACAATTTTTTTTGTTCTATCTTCAGTAACTATAATTAATTACTGGTTTTAATTTTTAACTTTGAAAATGTATTAAAAGAATAAATTTTATTCTTTGGTGAATTACTTTATACATTTTAATTCTAACTTTAACAGCAATAAATAAATAAAGTTTTAAAAATAAATAAAAAGGTTATCATTTTGTTGAATAATTAGTTTTTTTTCCTTTCCTTTATCTCTCTTCAATACAACTGGCAGTGATTATCAAATCAGTGTAATTAAATTATCTTACTTTCAATTTTGTAATAAATTTTTTAATTAAAAATAAATATCAAAAATATTGATTCTCAATTTAAGTTTTTGATTTGTTTTCCAATGGCAATGAAAGAGGAAAATAGCTGAACCATCATTGTATTTGTAAAAAATGACCTAATTTGTTATTGTACCATGTTGGAGACATTGTGATTGGCTTGAAGATGCTCAGTTGACCCGAGTGCCTTGTGATAAGCATTCACTCCCGAGCCAGCTGCTAAAGAAAACAGGAGAAAAAAAATTCCTGACTTAACTGCTAAAGAAAAGAAGTCTTTACCAGGATGTTGCATAGATCAGAAGAAGTTAAATAAGCTGTTAGCACATTATTAGTTATAAAAATGTTTTCTAAAATGAAAACAACCATGTGCTAATGTAGCTAAAATTTAGACATTCGTCCTCCATATAACCTGTTTCACTGGAATAAAATGTAGAGAAATGTTCCTAATGTAATCTGCAATCTTGTCTCCAACCAAGAGCATGAATATCTCTGTCTGACCTGGAAAATTTATTTAAAAGATGGATAAATTTTACTGTTAACCTGAAAATACTGCATACCAAAAAGGAACAAAATAACCATGTACATGGTGTCGAAGCCTTCTAAAAGAAAACCAACATGGAAACTGAAAAATTATAACTGCAAAGAAATTTAAAACCATAGTTAAAAGTATTTTTAAGTGCACATTGTATTCTCATTTTTGTTAAAAAAAGGTTTTTTTTTTTAGTAATAGTAATAATTTTATAAAGGTAATAATTGATAATTTTGAATAATTTCATTAATATTGTCTTGTGAAACATGTTTTTTTAAATCCATTCAATTTTTCTCTTCAAAATTATGGAAGAATTTTTTGGAAAATGTAATTTTTTAAAATGTTTCTTTTTTTGAACATTTTTTAAATTTGTCTCCAAAATTCAACACAGGATTAGTTAAGCTAATTTTAAAAATGTTTTTTTCCCATTTTTGGTTATCCAAAGAAATAACTTAAGGAATTAAAAGTTAATAAATTTAATCAACAGAAATCAACTGGCTAATATAATTTTTATCAAATTATGTTTTGATAAAATGTTAAAATTTTTGTCATTTTTATTTGTCAGTTATTAAATAATTGTTTTCAAACATTTTTAGTGTAAATGTCTTTCTTCCTCCAGCTGTTTCATGAATTGGCAATGTATGTGACTTGATTTCCATAACAGCTTAGTGTTGTAGGGATTTTTAAAGTTATTTAATTATAATTGAGTAAATCTATAAATTAGTTAAAATTTAGAATAAGCTATATTTATTCCTCTTGCTAACAGTAACAGTTCAGAGTTCTTGCTTCCTGAGCCAGATTAAAGCATAACACTTAATTATATAGATGTTGGGGTTATGTTGGACTTTTGGATATCAGATGATAATCCTGGAAACCTTTAAAGTCCATGAACTATATTTTTATATTTTATTTTTATTAGAAATTAAGTTTTTAGCCATTATATTAATGGTAGCATATGGTCAAGATACTGATGATGATCAGTATGTTTTAGTATCTCTGCATTATTTGATTTTTTTAAATATTCTGATGGATTAACATTTGTCTGTGCATCCAAATTATTGTTTATATAATCTACCCCAAGTTTGGAAGTGGCTAGATAAATAGCCTGATTATCATGGACCCATTTCAAATTCAGTCAGAAGATTGACTAGTGGTTTTATATTGATTTTTTTGACTGTTCTTTGATTTTTCATGATGAATAATTTGATTACTTTTGTTTAGCGTGGGGTGAACTTATAGTTTGTTTTTGTTGATCTCTTATGCTCATTCCTTTTACATTTGATTTAGTCTCTCATGCCAATCTGTAATGATTTATTAAATGTGAGAATGGTGGTTTTCTATTTCATATTTCAGCTGTAATATCTTGTGTACTGTTACAAATGGCTACCTACTTGTGGAAACATATAACCATTTGTCACACCTTCTCACTCTATATTATTATTCATGCAATTACTAGCATAATTTAGTACCATTTGTCACACCTTCTCACTCTATATTATTATTCATGCAATTACTAGCATAATTTAGTACGAATATATGTACAAAATATATTACTTATATTAGTTAAATAATATAGTTCTTTAAGACAGTTCATTATCAAAATCTATTTTGTTCATTTAAGGTTTATATATTTTATGAACAATGAAGGAAAAAGCTTTTTCAATTATATATTGCTTAGATCTTACCATGAATTTTTCTTATTATATAGCTGTTTGAATTGTTACCACGGTCATGGATTTTAAGACTGAATCTTTACCATTATGCCATCCAGTTGTTTCAGGGATTAGTTTGGCTATACGGTTGTTTGGACACTGTGTAATATATGCATAGCAACTGGACAGTATCATTTCCGCAGTAGAGTTCAGAAAAAGGCACTACAAGACATATATGGGATCTTACCACATACCTGGCTCATTCCTCCAATGTAGATAGGAGCTTCCACATGGTAAAACATTTTGGTCTCAGGTAACACAGCAGTGAAATTCTTCTAGTGGCTTTTCTATGCATTTTTATCTACTTACATAAAAAATAAATACAACTGCTTTAAAAGTCTGAGGATCACTTTATAAATCCTCTCCTGTCATTCTCCTATGCATGCACCTTTTCTTTCTTTATTCTTATGCTATTCAATCTCAGGCAATTGTTATTCTAAGATATATTTTCTTTTAATTTATTTTTAAATAATTTACAACATGAACAGATATTTCTGACTGTACAATAACATACTCTTAACAGCAGAATAAAATGTAAACTTTATAAACAAAAAATATTCAATATAAAAACAACTTATTTATATATTTTTTCTCTACACAATTGAAATTAAATTTTTCTAATTACCTTTTATTATGATTCCACATTCTCATTGGCTGTTTTTAATTTAAAAAAAAATGTCTTGACCATTAAGACATTCCTTTTTACTAATTGTTGGTAATTAGATTGATTTTAATCTATATCTTTTAATTTTACACTTTTTTTTTCTGGGTGGGCAAAACAATAGATTTCATAATTATTAATAAAATATATTGATTGGTATTTACATTCATTATTCTATACATATTTTTGTTTCTTTCAACAATCTCCAATTCCCTGTCTGAAAATGCACATTGAGCCATGTTAACAGTATAATACCACCCTGATCAGATGGAGAATCAAAATAGGGCTAAATTGGCTGGTTTTGTTACACTCACTATGTTTGATGATCTTACAAGTTAGGTATAACGAGACTACTCTGGGCTATTCTGCAATTAAAATACTTAGCCTCTATAATCATGTTTATTTGGCAATTATTATATGCTTATATATTATTTATTCTTTTTTCTTTGTAATCTATTATCAAAAAGTCCAAGGGGCAAATCCAAAATTGTACTTATTAAAGCTATTTGAAAATGGCTATTCTTTTTTCTTTGTAATCTATTATCAAAAAGTCCAAGGGGCAAATCCAAAATTGTACTTATTAAAGCTATATGAAAATGGCTAGTAATTATCATTTTTTTATATCTAGTTGATAGTCCTGGGGATGGAAATCTCAACCAATCTTGTTACTAGTCATACCAAGTTCTTCATTTACCATCTCTTTTCTGGTGATCTGCCTGTTTGTGAAATTTTCACCTGGGGATGATGACTGCTGACAATTCTCTCATTAGATTAAAACTACTTCCTGTTGGCATATCACCTTCATGTTGCCTGTGAATCTTCTTTGCTTTTTCTTATACCATAGTGGAGACAACTCTCTATTTTGGTCCATTTTTAAGGCATTAATTTGTTGATCATGCCTTCTAGAAGGAAATTTATTGAAGAGTTTGCATCCGGCCTCTTCATTATCAGGTTTGTTGTCAAAGGCATGGCACAGAGTAAATCTGCCATCTGCTCAATGGTTTTATACATCGTACCTATCAACAGATGCTCCATGTTACTTGGAAACCTATGCCCGACTATCCTTATAATTTGATTCTCAGACAGTGGACATGCTGACAAAGTCCAAAGTTTAGCCACCTGCCTGTTCAAGAATGGCACATATGGTTCACCTGATTGACATTTTTCTTCTGAAACCTGATGTTTTATAGCCTCTTGGTTGTCCTCATTCCAAATGCATCTCATTAATACTTGTTTGTACTGCTGGAAGCTACTGGGATTCTCTAATAAGGATTTCCACCATGCTTGTGATGCACCTTGCAAATGACTAATAACCATAGTTAGCTTATCCCCCTTTCATCATGGGATTTATTTCAAAGTATCTCTCTACATTACCCTGGTGCTCTATGAGTAATCCAATAGTGTGACCAGAAAAACCTTTGTTTAAAATTTGGCTCACAACTGAGTGTAAATTCTTGTCTGATTTATTTTCACATTTCTGCTCTCATCATGAGCTTTCATTTGCAATTCTTTGATTAATTGTCCAATCTATCAATCTCTTTTTGCACCTTCATGATCATTTTTATAATTTCATGGTGCACTAAGTCCACGTCCTCCTGCATATACTCTGGAGTTTTTCTTTATTTTCTTGTTTATTATTCTTAACTTTCATTTTTATTTACTTGATTTTGTTATTAAGGCTAACTAACTCCTTATTTAATCTTTGAGGTATTTCCTTAGCCATATTGTCCATTCTCTCCCCTATATAATCTTGACCTTTTTATCTCTTTAGTCACATCCTTATTTTCATTTACCATCTTAAATCTCATCAGCATTTCTGCATGAAATTCCTTCATATTTTTAATTCAGCTTCTAAATGAGAGATATTCTACTTCACTTTCATTTTGCTGACTTCTGATTTATTGCCCTTAATTATTTTTCTCTCTCAATTTCATATATATTATTCTCTATTTTCTTTATTTCCAATTAATAATGTTTTATTTTCAATAATTAATAATACATTGTTTTATTTCTAATAACTAACAATAATATGTTTTGTTTTTATTTCTAACAATTAATCTTTTTTTTTTTTTCATGTGTCATAGCATCGGCCGGGAAGTGAATTGCTTACCAGGACAACTGCTTGTAAGGTAGTTGTGCTGACCTCTCGACCACCAACGCTGGACAATTAATCACACTTTTTATTTTATTTCTAATACTTTTTACATTTGTCGATCCCCCTTCCTACTTGTTTACTCTTTGATAATTTAATCATGCTGTTTATTGACCTAATCTCTTTTTACTAATATACAACTATTTCTAATTCTCACAAGTTATGAATGTTCTCTCCGGTTATCTTGACTACCATTTTATATAGTTCAGATTATGGATTCCTCCTTACTTTCACAGTCTCACTTTCAGCTACCATTAAACTGGGTGTTATATTACCCTATAGTGCCCATGTCATACAGGGTTTTAACCTATATATATCAACTATGAGCATACAATCACACCTATATATTTATTTTTTCCCTATCCTAAGCATATATAAAATTAATAAATTTTAGAATGACCTAATCATGATCTCACACAAATAACAATTTAGTAAATTACCCAGAAGCCATGATATCTTTCCTAGTCATTCAAACCCTGGGTGGTAATATTATAAGTTCTAGAAAAGTAAATATATTATTATTAGGTCGTAATATTATAAGTTCTAGAAAAGTAAATATATTATTATTAGGTCTAGTACCACCTTTTAAATATGAGACAGCTTTTATTTTTTTTAGGCACCAGCATCAGTGAATTGCTCCACTAAATGCACTAATTCAGTATTAGCCCTCCACTAAATGTAATATCTCGGTATTAGTTAAATCATTATTTATAATTTCTTTTTGGGGATCTTTTTCCTATTTAAATATTGCAAACTACTAAAGTATATTAACATTCTTTACTATAAGTAAATAAAGAATTATGAAGATTGCTGAATACAAACATTTAATAAAATAAACAACAAAGTAAAATTATATTATATTCAACTCCGTCCATTCTTCTTATATAATAATAACAAAGGCATATATATATGACATGCAATTACTAGCATGAATTAGTATGAATACATATACAAAATATTATATTATTTATTTATATTAGTTAAATAATAAAGTTCTTTAAGAAAGTTCATTGTCAAGCTGTATTTCGTTCATTTAAAGTTTATATATTTTATCAACAATTAAGAATCAAGTAAAAAGAAAGCTTTTACAATTATATATTGCTTAGATCTTACTGCAGATTTTTCTCTTATATAACTGTCTGTAATGTTTCCATGGCCATGGATTTTAAGATTGCATCTTTACTATTATTTTTATCTCTGTTTCAGGGATTAGTTCGGTATAAAGTTGTTTGGACACTTGGTGTGATATAGATAGGTGGTAGGATTCAAAGTGTCATTTAAGCAGTATGGTTCAGAAGGCATTGACAACCATATACGGGATCTAGCTATGCGTCTGGGTCAATCATCCGACATAGGTAGGAACTTCCATATGGTAAATCATTTTGGTTTCAACTAGCACGGCACTGGAATTCTTATAAAATGGCTTGGTTTTAATTTTTCTTTGGATTTTTATTCTACTTCCATAAAAAAAAAACACTCAAACTTTTTAAAAAGTCGAGTAACACTTTATATATCCTCCTAACATTATCACATCTTTTCTTTCTTTATCCTTAAAACAGGCAAAACTCACTATGCGTATTGCCACACACAGCAAGCTAGAGTAATCAATAGATGCCAGAAGGCTTGTGCATAAAATCCCCATCTAGTGCCTACTCATCCAGTATCCCCAGACTAGCTTCTGGCTTGTGAGCTTTGTCTGTTTTAATAACAGTTATAAGCAAGCATAAGAAATGGTGATCATGTGATGTTTAAATTTCTTTATTCTTATGGGTAATCAATTCCACACAATTGTTATTTTAATATGTATTTTCTTTTAATTTATTCTGGCTGTACAATAACATACTCTTAACAACAGAAAAAAAAAAATACTTTACAAACAAAAAACATTCAATAAAAAAAAAAAACTTATTTATATATTGTTTTCTCTACAAGATTAAAATTAAAGTTCTCTTCTAATTATCTTTTATTATGATCCAGCATTCCTATCGGCCATCTTTAATTTTAAAAAAATGCTTTGACAGATAAGATAGATAATAAAGATAGTTTTAATATATATCTCTTTTAATTACACATATATATTTCTTTATCGGTGGTCAAAATAATTATTTCATAATTATTAATAAAATATGATATTGAATGGTAATTACATTCATTCTTTTATTACTCTATACATATTTTTTTTCTTTCAACAACTTCCAATTCCCTATCTAAATATTAATACATGTTGTACCATAAGGATTTATAAAGCATAATATAATGTTCCAATTATTTATTGAGTGTAAGGGCAATATGTAATTAAAAAAGAAAAAGGCTTTAACCTTTTCCATACATGCCTTAAACATTTATATAATAGAAAAGTGATATAGTTTTTGAATATAGACAGACCTCTCAAACTTCAACACAAGATAGGGACTTTATAGAGATAAAGTCATCTTATCTTTAACGTAAATTCATACTTATATAGGCCAATCTGAAGCATCTTGATTTGAAAGTGTGAAGAGATTTCTACTCTCTCCACATTTAAATTTTATTACTTCCTTTTATAAATCAACTTACGCAAAATCTTGCAATTTACAGCAAATTAATATGAAGATCTTTTTAATGGAAATATAGAAACTAATGTTTTAATTATTTATGTAATTAGAAAGGCTTTAACCTTTTTCCACATGCGGCTTAAACAGGGATCTCTTAAACCTCAACATAAGATAGGGACTTTATAAAGATAACAATGGCCATCTTATCTTTAACCTAAATTCTTACTTATATAGATCAATCTGAAGTATCTTGATTTGAGAACGTGAAGAGATTACTCACTTCGCATTTAAATCCACTATTTCCTTTTACAAATTAACTTACACGAAATCTTGCAATTTACAGCAAGTTAATATCAAGGTCTTTTTTAATAGAAATATAGAAACTAATGTAATGTTCGAATTATTTATTAAGCACACATATTAGTTTACATAAATAAGAATTAAGGTTAAAAATAAGATGGCTGCTCTTATCTTTATAAAATCCTTATCTTGAGATGTTGTTTGAGGTCCCTCTACAGTCAAAAACTACATTGTTTGGCTATTATACAAATGTTTAAGGTGCATGTGAAAAAAGATTAAAGTTTTTCTCTTTCTAATCTAAAGCATAATATTGGCCAGATGTAATTTATCAAACACTGGGCGACATCCAGTGGTGAAGTGGAAAAGCAGTAAATACTAGCTATAATTTGAGTAAAGATTTTTTTTTTTAATTTTGTAGGTTTGTATTTGACCTCATTCCTAAATATTTATTCCCATGATTTTAACTTCAAATAGTTTTTGCCATAAATAAAACTTCATCTGCATAGATTTTACAGCATACGTTTTTATCATTTTCTAGTATATGGAAATCTTTTTTGGATTTAAATTTCTACAGATTTATTGCAATCAATTACTTTTTTATGGATTATATTGGTTTATTTGTTAAATCATATTTCTAAAAATTCTTATTTATATTCAATCCATGAATTCATTTTGTAATTCAATTTCTTATGGAGTTGATGATGATGAGATGTGCAGACACATAATCTACCTCAGAAATCAAGACTGTAAGTTTATGAGTTAGAGACTAATGTTGAACAACAAGGTCTACAGAATGAATCCAGTCAAAGAAGACAAACTACTAGAGAAACAGAGGCATCAGATGACAGAAAGAATGAAAAAGATGCAAGAAGTAAGGCAGTCTCCAAAGACAGACCCTCAGTCAGAAGTACCCCTAAGAAGATTTTGAAGAGCAGCATAAAAGTTCAAAGAGTACATATGCAAGTTAAAGGAGCTCGATTTACTAGAATGAGGAAAGAAATTGCTGTTTGTTTACAAAGTAAATGAATTATGTCCATTTATAACAGGAATGAGGAATTCTTTTCTATCAAGGACAATTTGGATATTTATAATATTATTCACAGACCATACAGAATTATTGACTTAAAAATTATTTTGCTATATTTGACCAAAAGTTTAATTAATTTACCTCTAATCATTAAGTGTGGGTAATCTTTTCAACTGGCAGGTCAATTTCAACTTTTCCTTTTTAAGCAAGGGCCATAATTTTTTGTATGTCATTATTATAAACACATTTAATGATAATTTTTTCAATTAATCTTGCAAGTAATCTTTGTGACATTTATATTCTCAAATTTCTTTTTATGTTTTGGACAGACTAATTTTTATCAGCTAGAATACAGTCTTTTATAAACCTCCCTTTAGAAAATGTTTTCAAATATTGTCTTTTTTTGGAAATAACTTTGATTCGTTTGTACTTTTTAAGAAACATATAAGCCAGCCATGTAATGAAGCTCCTTTTCAAGTTTTTTATTTTAATATTTATTTATTTCTCAACAATTTTGTTATGATCAGAATATTTTGATAAATAATGCCTCTTAATATTGTGATCTTTATTAACTGAAATACTTTCCAGACATATCATTTCTTTCTATAAAAATATATGCATGGGTTCTTTTGAAATGTATGATTTTCTGAGTCAATTTTTCTTATCTTACTTAGTATAGCCATCCTAATAAAAAAAATTAATGCAAAATCATAATGAAGTAAACTTCAAGTTTTATTTTTGTTACTATATGTTCATCTACAAAAATTCCCATTCAAACAAACAAAACATACTCAGTGTTCTAGATTAAATCAATAATCAGAAAGATCACACAACACAAATAATTTTTGGAATATTGCCACTTGTGATAAGATGAATTAGACCTATTATGAAAGTTGGTGAAAAAAATGTAGATGAGAAAATAAATATTTTATTTTACTTAACTTTTAATTCAATATTTGCGCTACACACAACTTTAAATAGTTTTATTCAGTCATTTTACAGACATTTTTTAAAGTGTTCATGGGCTGGGTTGAGAGCTTTCAAAGCAGAGTTGGTTCATGGACTGGAAGTGCCCTGCCCTTGGTTTATAAAGTAAATACATGTTAGTAATTATTAGAACAGGATGTATGTAAATAATGAATGTAAAAAAAAAAAATGCCAATCTAATTATAGAATGTGCTAATAGAAATAAAAGGAATTAAAATACTTCTATAATCAAGTAATGAAAGATTAGAATATGCTTATGGATTAGTTTAATTAAAATGTTCATAGAACAATGTAAAATTGCCGGTAACATATTTCTATAAGTAGTTAAAGAGTAAGCAAAATACAATTATCATATTTAAATAATTAATGGTAATAGAATGAGAATAACTAGACATCTATATTAACAGTCAAAAATTATTTATCACTTCGAAGTCAAGTACATTCTAGAGCCATGCTTATTAAAGTGTGCACTGTGGTTTCCGAGGGACTGCAAAACTTGTTGTGAAGGACCTCAAAAAAATTCCGGTGGTGGTGAGTCATTGGTAAAAACAAATTTATATATAAAGACCAAATTAACACATTTAAAAAAAAATTAATTAATTCTTCAAAAATCTTATTATTTATCAAATTGATGGATTAAGTTTGTCAAAACATCCCATGCAGTCATTATTTTACGAGATCATACAATTATAAAGTTATCATTGGAACTAATACATAAGTATTTTGTATGAATACTAGGGTCACTAATGCCTAATGATTAGTTGTAATGTTGACACATACAACACATGCTCTGTCTATCATGTGCCTCTTGCAAGTTGGAGGAAGGTATGAGTGTATAGCAAGAAAACTGCAGTGAAATTCAGTGATTTAACCAATAACAAATTTAAATTAATTGAGATTCAACATATTAACCATTAAAATAGATAAGCCGGCAATCACAAAAACTTCAAAAGATATTTCTGAGAATGATGTTGGTCTGTCAAAAACATCTTAGTCACATTGAAACATAATCCACAATGAATTTTAAAGCTGAAGGTAAGCGACAAAAATATCAAATGAAAAAAAATGAAAATATGATGTTGCATATATACAGTACAGATTTATTCGATCAAACAATGATTCTAACACACAATGATTGCGTAATGGCTGGGAAAATTTATTAGCCACTTGGAAAACATTCATGCTGTATATAAAAATAAAACAGTAGAGTTTTTCAAAGAAAAGCTGAAGAATTTAAAGGATAATCAGCATTCTTTTCAAAACAAACAAAATTAAATGAAAAATTACTGAAAGCCTCCTTTGAAATAGCTCATTAGATAGCTAAAATGAAAAAACCCCATATAATTCATAAAGACCTTTTGTGAAATGATTCATGGTTCCAAAATTTCTGAACCATTAAAGAAAATTCCCGTGTCCAACAATAAAATTAAAAGGATTCTATTGCCAATAATATTATGTTTGCTTTAATGTCACAGATAAGACAAAGCACTTTTTTGCCATTCAACTCTATAAATCAACTGACAATACAAACAATTATAATTTAATGGTTTTTGTGAGATATCTGCATAATTTTCAAATTCATAAAGATCTATTTTGCAAAAAATCTACTTGGAAACAACCAAGAGGTAAGATATATTTGAAAAAGTAAATAATTTTTTTCATAAAAAATGCACTTGATTGGAAAAAGGGTATTAGAATTTGCACTGATGGTTCTGCAGCTATGACTGGCAGAATATCGGAATTTGTAACAGAGGCTAAAAAAGTTTGCCAGAATGCAAGACACATTCATTGCATTATTCTCAGGAAAAATTTAGTTTTTCGATAAATGGAAGAATCTGTTAGTAAATAACAATCAGAAGTTATGAATGTAGTAAATTATATAAAAAATAATGCTATCAATACAAGAACTGTTCCATATTTTATTCCAATAGATGTATTCTAATTATGAAACACTTTTGCATACAAAAGTGAGATGGTTATTTTGTGGAAAAAAGGGTTCTATCATTAAAAAATGAATTGAGAATTTTTCTAATCGATAAAAACCATAAATTAGCAATCCAGTTTTAAACCACTAAACATCACATGATCACAATTTCTTATGCTTACACAAGCTGTTTTGCACAGGCTAAACTCTCCATACAGTAGCTTGCACTGGTGGTGCTATATGAAGAGTTTAGCCTCTGTGTAATCCAGTTTTGTGATCAAAAGTGATTGTTGTTAATTTCTTATGGATAATTTTTTTCGAAAGACTGAAAGAATTGAATTTGCAAGGACAGAGTACAAATATATTATGCCTAAATACATGATTGCAAGCTTCCCTAAGTAAACTATTTGCATGGTCATAGTTTTAAAAATTGTAATACAGAAATGTTCCTCTCTCTCCATAAATTTATTAAAGAAAATAATATTTTGATAGAAATATCATAATTAATCACCTTGAGAATTGTATGATTTTTTCCAAAAAGTATTTTACTAATTTAGATGAAAACAAAGAATATAATTGGATAAAACTACCATTTACTCTTTTATTAGAATTTCAACATCTATTATGATCATCTCAGAAACAATTAATAGAAATAAAAGCAAATACGATACTTAAAACAGAATTTTATAATTCTGATATATTAGAACTTTGGATTTGCAGATATGATTCCTTTCATTTTGCTTCAACTTATTGACATGAAATTCCTTTTTCATCATTTTTACTAATTAAGAATAAAAATAAATCAGGTGTATCATAAGAAATATTAAAAAAAAATTAAGAGTTGCAATTTCAAATACTTTGCCAGATATTAAATCTCTGTAATATCCAGTCACATCCATCTTATTAAATATTAGTTATTCAAAATGAATGTCATTATTCACTAATACAAAAAACAATTACATTCTGTCAGACAAATAAATAATTTACTGAGCATTACTGTCGAACTGGGGGAGGGGGGTTATGTAATATTTTCTTGTATTAATGTTATTCATAGAATTACATACTTAAAGAAAAGAAGGAAAATTATAGTTACAGATTATCAAAAGCTATTATTGTATATTGTTAGTAACTTGTTTCACTATTTTTTTTCATATTTATATATGTTATGTACACATAAAGCTATTAATGTATTGTGAGAGTATGTAAAATTATCTTAAGATAGATCTAGGTGCAGTGCTCTCAGATCCAGGGCTCCTCACTGATGAAGACCACAAGCCAGAAACTAGTCTGGGGATATTGGATGAGTAGGCACTAGATAGGGATTTTATGCATATGCCTTCTGGCATCCATTGATTGCTCTTGTTAGCACAAGAAGGCACTACTATATGGAGAGTTTTGCTTTCTTTTGAATTGTTTAATAACAATTATGTGCTAGTATGAGATAGTGATCATGTGATAAGTATATATGATTAGTATATACATTATTTCTTTTTATATATAGTTGTTTTAATAAGATCAAAACAATTAAAAATAATTATTTTTCATTCATTTATTCATGAACCAAGACGTTGACATAGAGATAACCTTAAGGTCAAGTCACAGCCTAGCAACTAATACAAAGGAAATGAAATTAAATCCAATTATTTGATTATTAATATAATTAACAATTATAGAATGTAAAAATCATGAAAACCAAATGATATATGTAATACATCCTACCGGAAGTTGATTCTACTATAAACACTGAATTAGATAATTTATTAAAAAATTCTATCTTTTGTCGATGTACTAGTCACTATGTACAATAATTTTATTATGTTCAAATATAGAATTCCTTGAAAAGATAGATTAATTTGAACAATTTGCTTATTGATAAAAGCTTTATTAGAAAACAAATTCTAATATCACTCAAATAGAAGAGTAAATAAATTACTTTTTATTAATATTATTCATATTTCCAAATGAAATTATGTTTACTTTGAAAAGCTTATAAAATCGTTCTAATTTGGAATTCTGAAACAGATAAATTTCTTCAGAAAACATTTATATACTTAAACCAAAATTAATTTAAGATTATACCTATCAAAAAATGCATAGTGAGTAAACACCACTTGTCATAGGATATAATGCTACTGCTTTAACCAAAGATAGATGTAATTACTTATTCCTATTGAAATGCCTAAAGTTATTAAATTTCATCTATATAATTTAAGGGAAACTCCAATTGGTAATGTAATCATTTCTGGAAGATATCAACATCATAAAAGAAGAATGTTTTGGAACAACTGGATATCTGGATTGCCTCTGCAATGATTAATGACCAAAAAATAAAGAACTTTATTTTTAATGAACATTACTTTGCAAATATGAAAATGAATAGGACACTAATATAAACTTTTATTATATCACAGCATCTTTGCAAATCGTCATTTAAAAATATTTAATTTTATTTCCTTTGTTATTAAAATCCATTTGCCATTGGAATAATTCATTTAAGAAAGACTAAATGAAAAGGAATAGAAGATCATGAAGCCAAATATTTTATTTTATATTTAATAAAATTTAAGTTTTCAATGAAAGTGACTTGACTGAGGTATGAACTGCGGTATAAAAATAAACTTGATACGAAGATAATAGTTTATCATTCTTCATATTGGATTTATTCATGACATGATAGAACTTTGTTATTACTAATTTAATTAATATGATAATGTTTATTTGTTATTGGTTGTGTAAATGACTAATATCTTGTATGAAAGATTTTATATGTCTTCATGATGACTATACATAGGAACGATCTCATAAAATTGGAATTCTCTCATACAGATTGTATAATATTACTATTTATTCTCTCATACAGATTGTATAATATTACTATTTATTTGTATATGAATTAAATCAAGATTAGCTAGTTTAGCATTTTTATAATTTTTTTTTTTTGTAAATTATAAAAATTTGTTTATATTATAAATTATTAGAATCTGTTCATGTTATGAGATACATATCTACTATGGGAATATGGAAAGGTATTAATTATTTAATATTATAAAATAGTCGAGATGTAAGTAAAATACTTATGATAATTTTTTTTGTTATATTAAATAAATTTGAATTATTATTCGTTAATAAATATTATTAAAGTTTATTTTAAATTTAAAGCAGTTTCTAATTTATTTATTCATTTTACAAAACAAAATCAAGTTAAATATATATATCCACACACATATATTATACTTTTTAATATCCTAATAGCTTCTTTGAAATAAATTTTAAAAATATATTGAGATTATATTAAGTAGTTATTGCTCTTGAATTGATAGAAAGCCCTGAAGAGAATTAAATGCAAAACCTATCCGGGTTTGAATTCTGAGCATAACAGAACAATTAAAAAGGTAAAGATTGAATGATTTAGTTTAAATTCTGTCCATATTAAATATTTGATTTTAAATCATTCTGTTTGAAATGAATTCAATTTTAGATTAAAATTAAATCATTTTATCCATAGCATTCTATATGAAAACCTCAAATCTGATGATAGTGAGAGGCTACCACCTTGTTCTTACCTTCGGCAATCCAGTACCATTACAATATACATATCTAAATAAAATGTAGTTACTTTGTTATAAAAGTATTCACATACTATAATTTTTCTCAAATGTAACATTTTTTTTATTATCCCCATTTTCATAAAAACACTATATATATATATTAGTTTGTAAATATATTGTTAGTCGATGGGTACCAGGGAATATATTATGGTTTTTCAGGGCCCTCATATCAAGAAGTTTGAAAAGTACTGCTCTAGAGAATGCGAGAATAATATAATCTCAAATATATAAGGCTTGCCAGCTTAGAATTAATATCAACAATCAACTTAAGAGGTAATTACTATCCCAGAGAGTTCTATTCAGTACGAAACAAATAGATTGTAGAGCTTTGTATAGATTGCCCCGATCTTTTATTATTTATGTAATCTTTTCGGGCACAACTATAATGCTTAATTTATATAAATGTATAGAATTAACTAATCTGTCTTTAAAATAGAATATAATAGACTAAATTCCTGGATTACCGCTGCAAATTATACTTATGCTTATCTAATACAATGAAAGACTTATTAAATATTTTTTTGAGAGTATTTATTTAGCGTGGCCGACGGAGAATGATGGTCACAGCCATTAATTAGCAATTAAACCGAAACTGTATGACCAATCCAGATAGTAACCAGCAATATTACACCTTAGAATGTATATTCTTAAATAAAATATAAATTCTCAGACTAGGAATTAAATATTAAAAGAATTGACGTTTCATACAATCTATTCAGTTCACTGAGATTTTCTACAATTTTAAATCGGTGAATAAGAACTTTTAATTTAGAAATTATTAAAACAAAATCGACATTTAAATTACTGTTTATCTATATGACGTTGAATACCATTCATAAAATCATTTTTATTAGGAAAAAACTAGTCTGCTTTTATATGTACAACGAAAATTAACATTATTATGAGTTTTATAAAGTGAGATAACAAAACATTAATTTAAATGAGCATTGCATACTACATTTTCTATTGGTTACAAAACGTTCATTTATAAATGTAATACTGTTTTCACATTTAAGGAAACTATGTACATGAGTACAAATTAAGATCAAATAACAATATAAAGATTGACCATTTTCTCCATTTTTTAAACAAATAAATGACTTCCACTTATTGTTTTCAGTCAGCTTCTGGTTTTTCAAATAGTAGGGCTCTAAAACAGTGACTAGACAATATTAACACATTCAGTTGTAAAAACACATAATATGACAGTCAATATGATTAAACTTATGCTAACTACACTCTTGACTTCGATCAGGTTCGAGATTACATTTACAACTCCAATGCATTTCTCATAAAGTTTTTTTTTACTTGGAATTCTTTCTCTTCTCAATTGTTATTTAATGGAACCGACATATTGAAAATAATGGGAATTTTCACTTTAACTTTCTTATAAAGACAATTTTAATAAAATATTCAGTCTTCAAACAAATGTTCATTTCAAAATGCATTAATTACTTTAATATAAATGTAGGCTGTAAATCAAATAATATACTGTACCTCAAAATATAAAATAGCTTATCGTCCACGGAAATTAAATGACAATTTAAGCGCCCTCTATTAGTTCATTGTAAAAATAATAACGAATCAGGGCCGACTTTAATAAATCAATTAATTGGACTGGATTCTGAGCGAAGATAATTTAGACTATTTTACTTCTGCCAAATAAAGTACATTACACTCAACTATTCATTAGAGCAGCAATGGTTTAATTTTATTTTGAAAACTTTAAAAGTATTTTTTTACTGTGTTTAAAAAAATTTGTTATAAAAAATTATTTGTCCTAAAAAGTTAAAAAGACATTTAAATATAAGTGCAATACTTTTAAACATCTATAAATCAATAACATTGCATTTTAACATTATTATGTCATTAAATGACTGTATATATTGGACTAATTAGTTTCAGGTGATAGTTTATTAGGAAAAAGAATAAAAAATTTAAAAAATGAAAGAAAACAAAATAAATGTTAGATTATCTAGTCGGATTTTCTTTGAGATTATTTCATATAATTCTAGTAAATAGGTAAATAATAGTTGTTTAAAAGTATCACTAATCTTGACTATGGATAGATAACTTGTGATGAGTAAAGTGGTAATAAATATGTGTGTGCAGAATAAATATAAACGAACACATCCCAATATATTTATTAGTTTTATTAAAAATATATATTAATAATATGGTAATTAAATTTAGTAATACAAGAAAACTAAAAATAAATAAAAGTAAATCATTCTGATTAATTATTATTTCAAATGAAAAAATATCTGATATATAAAATCCCTAAACGTTTCTCTGTAATAATGCCATGTATCAAATTCACAACCAATTAAAAAAAACTATTACGTTTGTCCATTATGAAGCATATGAAAAGTACGTAATTCTGCCATTACTAGTCACAATTTTTTTACAAAGCATGTTATGCAAATAAAATAATTCCTTCCTTATATCTGATTATGAGCATTTTATTCGAAGTAAGTAATTAATTCTTCAAAGCAAAAAAAAAAAAAAAAATGTTAAAGCAACCAATTTAAAAAAAACATTAAAAAATGACATTTCTCATATTTATTGTTTAATTCAAATTAAATCTTTAAAAAAAAATATGTTAAAGCAACCAATTAAAAAAAACATACAACCTGGTTAATGTATTAATATATCATTTATTTTTATTTACAATAATTAGTTTCATTTAGGTAAGGTGAAAAATTTTCTTGAATTCGATAATGTGATAGATACGAAAGTGAAAAGGAAACTATCAGAATAATCTAGACTTTTGAATTAGTCAGTAACAGAAAAATTTCCAAAAACTTATAAAAAAATAAAGATTTGTTTGTTTATTATCTTGGAATATAAGAATAAAATGGAAGGGTTGAATAATAAGAAAGGAGATTTATTTCTCTCATTGATCAAATTTCCAGAACTGAAGAAATGGAGTAATGGATTTGCTTAAGTTTATGTCTCTCTCTCATTTTATAATTCATTTAATGATATGATTCTACTATAAAAACAAAGAATGAAATATTCAGCGATACTAATCCAAATAATTAATATATTTGAATCATTAAATAATGTCATTAGAAATATGCTAATGGATCATAAATTGGGATTGAAAAAAAAAATCCATCATACAAGATAAAACAGATTAAACTATTTTATTTTTTATATTGCGCTTTACAACAAACTAAAGTAATTCAAATGGTAATGTTATTATTAATTTCTTTGTTTTATTTCAAAATATATTGATGGAAAAGTTAAAACATTCTAGAAATAAGGTTCATATATTTCATTTAATAATGATTAACTTTTTTTTAAAAAAATTCAATTTAAAGAATATATTTTTAAAAAAAATATTGATAGGAAAAGGTTTTTATTGATTTTCTATACACATGCATTTCAATATTTAAAAGATTTCAAAACAAATTCTTAAAAAAATATAATATCCATAATTTTATTATTAGATATTTATTATCAAATTAAACGAGCATGATAAATAGGAGATAAAATATACACTTATAAATATCAATTTTTGAACTACATAAAATAGACTTTAATTTGGGAAGCAGAGCAGATATTTTCTCTTTATTTTAATTACATTTGTAAAGAGATTTTGCTTTTCATGGTAAGCAGTTTGAGTATTATTTGCATTGGAAGAATGGAGTCTCAAAATTTAAGTATATATTACGCAAATGTATTACTGCACATGATATGTTTTAGAATCAAATATTTTACTTATATGATGATTGTGATATGTATTAAGCATAATAATGTTGCTGGAAAATATATAATAGTATTTATTTTATGTTAAATAGAAATGATGTAAAAAAAATATTTTATATAGCAGAAAAGTAAAAATATGTGTTCTTATTAATATAAAAATGTTTTTTGCTTTAAAGAAAGTATAATTAAATATAAACAGAGCAAAACTCTCCATACAGTATTGCCACCTGTGCTAAACAGAGTAATCAATGGATGCCAGAAGGCTTGTGCATAAAATCCCTATCTAATGCCTACTCATCCAATATCCCCAGACTAGTTTCTGGCTTGTGGCCTTCGTCAGTGAGTAGCTTTGGATCTGAGAGCACTGCATCTAGATCTTAGGATCTAATGCAACCCTCTAGCAACCACCTTTTATCTCTATTTAACTACAAAACTATGAAAATGAAATTGGAAAACAAAAAATATTTTCAATCTAAGCTCAATAGCTTATATAGTCATATGGGTCTGATCTCAGTTCAGCACCCATACATTTTGGTGTCTTTGGCTTTTTTACAACCATAGCCACCACTATCCTATTAGGCAGGATTGGTGTTAAACCATTAAGCCTCACATGATCACATTTCCTATACTAGCACATTAATTGTTGATAAACAGAGCAAAACTCTCCATACAGTATTGCCACCTGTGCAAAACAGAGTAATCAATGGATGCCAGAAGGCTTGTGCATAAAATCCCTATCTAATGCCTACTCATCCAATATCCCCAGACTAGTTTCTGGCTTGTGGCCTTCGTCAGTGAGGAGCTTTGGATCTGAGAGCACTGCATCTAGATCTTAGGATCTAATGCAACCCTCTAGCAACCACCTTTTATCTCTATTTAACTACAAAACTATGAGAATGAAATTGGAAAACACAAAAAATATTTTCAATCTAAGCTCAATAGCTTATATAGTCATATGGGTCTGAACTCAGTTCAGCACCCATACATTTTGGTGTCTTTGGCTTTTTTACAACCATAGCCACCACTATCCTATTAGGCAGGATTGGTGTTAAACCATTAAGCATCACATGATCACATTTCCTATACTAGCACATTAATTGTTGATAAACAGAGCAAAACTCTCCATACAGTATTGCCACCTGTGCTAAACAGAGTAATCAATGGATGCCAGAAGGCTTGTGCATAAAATCCCTATCCAATGCCTACTCATCCAATATCCCCAGACTAGTTTCTGGCTTGTGGCCTTCGTCAGTGAGGAGCTTTGGATCTGAGAGCACTGCATCTAGATCTTAGGATCTAATGCAACCCTCTAGCAACCACCTTTTATCTCTACTTAACTACAAAACTATGAGAATGAAATTGAAAACACAAAAAATATTTTCAATCTAAGATCAATAGCTTATATAGTCATATGGGTCTGAACTCAGTTCAGCACCCATACATTTTGGTGTCTTTGGCTTTTTTATAACCATAGCCACCACTATCCTATTAGGCAGGATTGGTGTTAAACCATTAAGCATCACATGATCACATTTCCTATACTAGCACATTAATTGTTGATAAACAGAGCAAAACTCTCCATACAGTATTGCCACCTGTGCTAAACAGAGTAATCAAAATGTATGGGTGCTGAACTGAGTTCAGACCCATATGACTATATAAGCTATTGAGCTTAGATTGAAAATATTTTTTGTGTTTTCAATTTCATTCTCATAATTTTGTAGTTAAGTAGAGATAAAAGGTGGTTGCTAGAGTGTTGCATTAGATCCTAAGATCTAGATGCAGTGCTCTCAGATCCAAAGCTCCTCACTGACGAAGGCCACAAGCCAGAAACTAGTCTGGGGATATTGGATGAGTAGGCATTGGATAGGGATTTTATGCACAAGCCTTCTGGCATCCATTGATTACTCTGTTTAGCACAGGTGGCAATACTGTATGGGAGTTTTGCTCTGTTTATCAACAATTAATGTGCTAGTATAGGAAATGTGATCATGTGATGCTTAATGGTTTAACACCAATCCTGCCTAATAGGATAGTGGTGGCTATGGTTGTAAAAAAGCCAAAGACACCAAAATGTATGGGTGCTGAACTGAGTTCAGACCCATATGACTATATAAGCTATTGAGCTTAGATTGAAAATATTTTTTGTGTTTTCAATTTCATTCTCATAGTTTTGTAGTTAAGTAGAGATAAAAGGTGGTTGCTAGAGAGTTGCATTAGATCCTAAGATCTAGATGCAGTGCTCTCAGATCCAAAGCTCCTCACTGACGAAGGCCACAAGCCAGAAACTAGTCTGGGGATATTGGATGAGTAGGCATTAGATAGGGATTTTATGCACAAGCCTTCTGGCATCCATTGATTACTCTATTTAGCACAGGTGGCAATACTGTATGGAGAGTTTTGCTCTGTTTATCAACAATTAATGTGCTAGTATAGGAAAAGTGATCATGTGATGCTTAATGGTATAATTAAATATCATGACAAAGCAAATGTTTTATAGAATATTTAAAAGATATATTCATCTCATGTAATTTTTAAGAAGTTTTATAATTATTAACATTAGTTTGATATAATTATATAACATTTCAGATCATTAAAAAAAGCAATTAATAAATCGATATGAATTATAGATGATAAATAAAGACAGTAATCAGTATGCCTGGTAAAAATATTATTATTTCACAAATGTCTTCAATTCACTTTACATATATGAAATGGCATTAATTGTTTATACTTCTTCTATGGTTGTGTATAAGCACACTTATTACATTTACATGCATGTATGAACTTTTAGTATTGGGACCATAGATTTATTTCCAATTTATATAAATAATTTTATATATTTATTTCTGCAAAAATATATGATTATAATTATAAGAAAACATGCTATGGGTAGCCAATTTTAGAATAAGTAAAAATGGGAGTGTAGAATGTTGCACACATCAGATATTTTATTATTGTTCATTTACTTATTTCATTGTTTATTTAATTTGTATTATATTTTGTTCATGTATATTGTGCAATAAAAAAATTATATTGTTATTAATTGCCCTGATAGTCTTTAATCTCAATTTCATTTATACATTTATTTTATTTTGAGTTTAATACACATTTTTGAATGATAGATATTATGATGAGTTTACTACATAATTTAATTATGTATTCTTTATCACCTTCACAACATTTAATATTTATCTCATGATTTGTAATTGCAGCATACTGGCTATAAAATTAATGTAACAAGATAGGAAGAAATAGTATGTGTAATTATTCTGAATTGTATGGAGCTCATAATTTAGAAATAGTTGCAAGATGGGGTGAATTGTAATCAATTTTTAATCATATGTTGCATAATTTTGGTTATTCCCAAATATGGTGATGATATGGCAATGTTGAATGCTTCTTTGCTTTCCTGTCATTACAATATATATATTCACATAGAGAGCGTACCAATAGCTCTAACAAGCTCGTAAATTAACAAGTGCGGTTATGAGAAATATTTAAAATCTCTATCCAGAACACTCTTATCTCCAGACCATGGTTTCGGGCTTATGGCCCACGTCAGTGGAGAGCTAGAATATTCGGACACTAGACCTAAAATATCAACTCAAAAAACCAGCACTTATTTCAAACGTATATTTAAGAAGAAACTCTGAATTTTTCGGACATGAAAATGTCTTTAAATCCAGCTATCTAACTTAAATAGCTATATGGGACTGAAGTATATTCAGATCTACCATATTCTAATAGGCTCAGCATAGCCAAAGCCTTAAAGGTAAAATTATAATAATTAATAAAGCAAGTCATATATAACATGACATTACTTTTATGAGCTTGTAATTACAAAAATGCACATAGAGAGCGTATCAATAGCTCTAACAAGCTCGTAAATTAACAAGTGCGGTTATGAGAAATATTTAAAATCTCTATCCAGAACACTCTTATCTCCAGACCATGGTTTCGGGCTTATGGCCCACGTCAGTGGAGAGCTAGAATATTCGGACACTAGACCTAAAATATCAACTCAAAAAACCAGCACTTATTTCAAACGTATATTTAAGAAGAAACTCTGAATTTTTCGGACATGAAAATGTCTTTAAATCCAGCTATCTAACTTAAATAGCTATATGGGACTGAAGTATATTCAGATCTACCATATTCTAATAGGCTCAGCATAGCCAAAGCCTTAAAGGTAAAATTATAATAATTAATAAAGCAAGTCATATATAACATGACATTACTTTTATGAGCTTGTAATTACAAAAATGCACATAGAGAGCGTACCAATAGCTCTAACAAGCTCGTAAATTAACAAGTGCGGTTATGAGAAATATTTAAAATCTCTATCCAGAACACTCTTATCTCCAGACCATGGTTTCGGGCTTATGGCCCACGTCAGTGGAGAGCTAGAATATTCGAACACTAGACCTAAAATATCAACTCAAAAAACCAGCACTTATTTCAAACGTGAATTTTTCGGACATGAAAATGTCTTTAAATCCAGCTATCTAACTTAAATAGCTATATGGGACTGAAGTATATTCAGATCTACCATATTCTAATAGGCTCAGCATAGCCAAAGCCTTAAAGGTAAAATTATAATAATTAATAAAGCAAGTCATATATAACATGACATTACTTTTATGAGCTTGTAATTACAAAAATGCACATAGAGAGCGTACCAATAGCTCTAACAAGCTCGTAAATTAACAAGTGCGGTTATGAGAAATATTTAAAATCTCTATCCAGAACACTCTTATCTCCAGACCATGGTTTCGGGCTTATGGCCCACGTCAGTGGAGAGCTAGAATATTCGGACACTAGACCTAAAATATCAACTCAAAAACCAGCACTTATTTCAAACGTATATTTAAGAAGAAACTCTGAATTTTTCGGACATGAAAATGTCTTTAAATCCAGCTATCTAACTTAAATAGCTATATGGGACTGAAGTATATTCAGATCTACCATATTCTAATAGGCTCAGCATAGCCAAAGCCTTAAAGGTAAAATTATAATAATTAATAAAGCAAGTCATATATAACATGACATTACTTTTATGAGCTTGTAATTACAAAAATGCACATAGAGAGCGTACCAATAGCTCTAACAAGCTCGTAAATTAACAAGTGCGGTTATGAGAAATATTTAAAATCTCTATCCAGAACACTCTTATCTCCAGACCATGGTTTCGGGCTTATGGCCCACGTCAGTGGAGAGCTAGAATATTCGGACACTAGACCTAAAATATCAACTCAAAAAACCAGCACTTATTTCAAACGTATATTTAAGAAGAAACTCTGAATTTTTCGGACATGAAAATGTCTTTAAATCCAGCTATCTAACTTAAATAGCTATATGGGACTGAAGTATATTCAGATCTACCATATTCTAATAGGCTCAGCATAGCCAAAGCCTTAAAGGTAAAATTATAATAATTAATAAAGCAAGTCATATATAACATGACATTACTTTTATGAGCTTGTAATTACAAAAATGCACATAGAGAGCGTACCAATAGCTCTAACAAGCTCAGAATTAACAAGTGCGGTTATGAGAAATATTTAAAATCTCTATCCAGAACACTCTTATCTCCAGACCATGGTTTCGGGCTTATGGCCCACGTCAGTGGAGAGCTAGAATATTCGGACACTAGACCTAAAATATCAACTCAAAAAACCAGCACTTATTTCAAACGTATATTTAAGAAGAAACTCTGAATTTTTCGGACATGAAAATGTCTTTAAATCCAGCTATCTAACTTAAATAGCTATATGGGACTGAAGTATATTCAGATCTACCATATTCTAATAGGCTCAGCATAGCCAAAGCCTTAAAGGTAAAATTATAATAATTAATAAAGCAAGTCATATATAACATGACATTACTTTTATGAGCTTGTAATTACAAAAATGCACATAGAGAGCGTACCAATAGCTCTAACAAGCTCGTAAATTAACAAGTGCGGTTATGAGAAATATTTAAAATCTCTATCCAGAACACTCTTATCTCCAGACCATGGTTTCGGGCTTATGGCCCACGTCAGTGGAGAGCTAGAATATTCGGACACTAGACCTAAAATATCAACTCAAAAAACCAGCACTTATTTCAAACGTATATTTAAGAAGAAACTCTGAATTTTTCGGACATGAAAATGTCTTTAAATCCAGCTATCTAACTTAAATAGCTATATGGGACTGAAGTATATTCAGATCTACCATATTCTAATAGGCTCAGCATAGCCAAAGCCTTAAAGGTAAAATTATAATAATTAATAAAGCAAGTCATATATAACATGACATTACTTTTATGAGCTTGTAATTACAAAAATGCACATAGAGAGCGTACCAATAGCTCTAACAAGCTCGTAAATTAACAAGTGCGGTTATGAGAAATATTTAAAATCTCTATCCAGAACACTCTTATCTCCAGACCATGGTTTCGGGCTTATGGCCCACGTCAGTGGAGAGCTGGAGTTCAGACTAGTGTGCTCTTCCGATCTAAAAACCAGCACTTATTTCAAACGTATATTTAAGAAGAAACTCTGAATTTTTCGGACATGAAAATGTCTTTAAATCCAGCTATCTAACTTAAATAGCTATATGGGACTGAAGTATATTCAGATCTACCATATTCTAATAGGCTCAGCATAGCCAAAGCCTTAAAGGTAAAATTATAATAATTAATAAAGCAAGTCATATATAACATGACATTACTTTTATGAGCTTGTAATTACAAAAATGCACATAGAGAGCGTACCAATAGCTCTAACAAGCTCGTAAATTAACAAGTGCGGTTATGAGAAATATTTAAAATCTCTATCCAGAACACTCTTATCTCCAGACCATGGTTTCGGGCTTATGGCCCACGTCAGTGGAGAGCTAGAATATTCGGACACTAGACCTAAAATATCAACTCAAAAAACCAGCACTTATTTCAAACTATATTTAAGAAGAAACTCTGAATTTTTCGGACATGAAAATGTCTTTAAATCCAGCTATCTAACTTAAATAGCTATATGGGACTGAAGTATATTCAGATCTACCATATTCTAATAGGCTCAGCATAGCCAAAGCCTTAAAGGTAAAATTATAATAATTAATAAAGCAAGTCATATATAACATGACATTACTTTTATGAGCTTGTAATTACAAAAATGCACATAGAGAGCGTACCAATAGCTCTAACAAGCTCGTAAATTAACAAGTGCGGTTATGAGAAATATTTAAAATCTCTATCCAGAACACTCTTATCTCCAGACCATGGTTTCGGGCTTATGGCCCACGTCAGTGGAGAGCTAGAATATTCGGACACTAGACCTAAAATATCAACTCAAAAAACCAGCACTTATTTCAAACGTATATTTAAGAAGAAACTCTGAATTTTTCGACATGAAAATGTCTTTAAATCCAGCTATCTAACTTAAATAGCTATATGGGACTGAAGTATATTCAGATCTACCATATTCTAATAGGCTCAGCATAGCCAAAGCCTTAAAGGTAAAATTATAATAATTAATAAAGCAAGTCATATATAACATGACATTACTTTTATGAGCTTGTAATTACAAAAATGCACATAGAGAGCGTACCAATAGCTCTAACAAGCGAGAATTAACAAGTGGGTTATGAGAAATATTTAAAATCTATCCAGAACACCTTATTCCAGACATGGTTTCGGGTTTGCCAGCAGTGGAGAGCAGAATATTCGACACAGACCTAAAATATCAACTCAAAAACAGACTATTTCAAAGTATATTTAAGAAGAAATCTGAATTTTGGCATGAAAATGTCTTAAATCCAGCATCTACTTAAATAGTATATGGGACTGAAGTATATTCAGATCTACATATTCTAATAGTCGCATAAAAGTAAAGGTAAAATTATAATAATTAATAAAGAAGTCATATATAACATGTACTTTGGTGAAACAAAAGAGGGTAGTGGGTTGGGAGGGTTGGGAGGAATATATATATTGTAATTTTTAGCTTTATTAGTAAAGATAAATCTCCAGCTATATAATTGTTTAGTATTTAAAAAAAAAAAATTGTTTTTCAATAAGCTAATTTCTATAGTAAGCCAATTTGTTAGGGTTTGATATTGAAATGTTAATACATCCTATGTCATTTTATAAGAACTTTTCTAAGTTTTAATTACCTTAAAATTAATTTTAATATCTTGTTGTAATGCTTTAAACCCATATGTAGTTGTAGATAATTTTAAATTGCATACTTTAGAGATATCTTTCCCCTAAAAATTAATGAGTTAATATTGGAAAAATATTGAAAGTTAAAACTATTTTAATATGGATATTAGTATTGTACTTACTTAAATGTGAGTTGTATATTACAGTATATATATATAAAGGAAAATATATTGATATTTTTTCTATTTGATTTGATTTATGAATAATAGGTGTCGAATTATCAAGGTTAATCAAGTAACTATGGTAACCATAATATTAAAACATTCTTATTTATTATTAATATTATTATCAAATCATAAATCGATTATAGTCAATTTTAAAAGAAGAATAAGTGAATCAAATTATTATTACATGTTTCAACTTTTATTACTACATTCACCATAGAAATTATTTATTATAAAGTCAAATATTTCATATATATTTGTTTATTTACAGTGGAATATATTGAAAATATATGTTAAAAATACATATTTTATTAGGATGTATAGAAAATGTTATGTGAATTCTTTGTTTTTAGTTAAAATGAAAAATAATATTGAAATTGTAAAACATTTTTTTTATTGTATTAAATGTTTTCTAAAAGTTTTCATTTTTACTCACTGTAAAAACAGTTTTCTTACAGCAAAGAGTGACCATTGAGTTCAAATGAAGAATTACCTTAATAGTATTGTCGTCAGCAAAAATAGGTTATAAATAGAACTGAACCACTTTAACTCAACTCTTTCTATTTATTGTCATTGTCTAGAATGAACGCTTTTAAATTCGTTTTTAGAAATTGTTATTTTACTTTAAAAGTAATTACTAAAATATAATGAAAGAATAAAACTTAAACAATCTGCACATTCAGTTTAGGGCAGTTTGTTGATAAAATTCCAAGAAAAAATGGCAGGATGTATTATAAAAAAAGAAAAATACGATCAAAATTCATTTTTATTCCATATAAGCTATAAAATATTTCATTATTAAAATATGGGATTTCATCTATATATTAAAGATTAATACAAACAACATATATATCAATATAGATGTCATATTTTTGATTAAGGAATGGTACAAGATTAATCTAATTTCTATGCAATATTAGGTAATTGAAATTTCACCTTATTGACTTGGAAAAATGCTAGCATTTATTGTCCATCTTGATTGCAAATAATTTTGTCAATGAAAGAATGTCTCTTCATATATCATTACTAAACAAATAATACCTGCCAAATGCAGCTTTTGCATCAACCAAGTAATTGTTATTTTAAAATGTTGAATATATTTATATACTTTAAAAAATATCAGAATAAAAAAAGGAATTGAAACCAAATCCTTGATAATTATTATTATTCATGCTTGTCTCTTCTCTACCTCAATGATTGTTTTTTTGCATTTAAATCATAAACAAGGAAATTATGAGCTGTAATGGAATTATAATGTGAAAAATAATTTTTTTGATGTAGATTATGTATTATATATATATATTTAAAAGGAAAGAAAACTTATATTTTACTTTTTTTTTCAAGTGTCATAGCATTTATTTTAAAATATAAAATTTATATTTATGAATAAACAATATGTATATTTAGGGGTTGATTGATAAGCTATCTACACAATAAAAGATTGGAGAGATTCATTTTTTTTTAAAGTTTATACTCTTATCCAATGATACACATTAATGTCTAACTCAATATCTTCAAATATTCATTTTTAGGGAAGATAGCTTGAAATTTCTCCAACAGCTTATATAGTTCATTGTTATACAACATATTTTGTGATTCATATAGATATTTATTTATTATTTGTCATTAATTTTTGTAAAGTAATAGACAATCAAATTTGTTATATATTAAAGAGAAATAGAATTTGTATTTCTTAACTGGCTATAATTTTAGTCAATTGCATATATTGTTTATATATATATTGTATCACCAATTATGGTTTGAAAACATGCATATATTCTACGTTACATATGAAATCATTTATTAATAAATGATCAAATTAGTTTTAAAAGAAATGATTAAGTCTTAATAAAAGCTAAATATAAATTATAAAATGTGTTAAAGAGGTTTTTTTTTTAAAATGCAAACTTGAAAAAAATAAAGTGTTGCTTCTTGACATTTAAAAAAAAAGTAAAAAAGAGTTTTAGTATTAAAGAGCAAGTAGGAAGGGGAGGGAAATAAAAAAAGTTAAAACTAGCTCTCCCTTTTTATAAATTTAAATAGAAAAAAAATGTAAAAATGAAACTGAACTAAAATATATAATTTGTAAATCAAAAAACATTTAAATTTAAATTCACTCAAAAGATTACTTGACTGATAAAGAAAAAAAAATTACTCCCACTGCACTAATTTAAAAAACAAAGAAAAAGACTGTGGACATTATCTTATCAAACCTTAGATTAATTTAAGCAAGAAGTTAGATTAAAACAGAAAACAAATTTAATTAAGGAAATACAAAAATTAATTAAACCAGATCGAAGAATGATAAATAGAAAACAATGAGGAAGAAGCATATGAAAGGACTGAGAGATTCATTCATTCATATTATACTATATTACTATTTTTTTATATAACCTATATTCATTATTATCCAATATTGCTGTCATATAGAAAGCTTTCAAAGAGAAGATGGTGAAGGGCCTGTAACATCTCCAGCATGGAAGTGCCTATAGTTATATTCATTGAAGGGCAACCTAGCAGCATGTAGTGCTAGACAGCAACTAAAGTGTGCAGCTAGCCTTAAATCCCAATCCTTCATACAATCAGATGCTTACCATCTAGAACTCATGCTCACCTCGTGATCTGTAAACTATAGAAAATATCACTCTTCTTCACTGAAATGTAAAAAATCAGTAAGAAGCGAAACCATCAATGGAAAAAACCAACCAGCTGGTGATCGACAAATTGTGAACAAGCATGGAACCGTATCCGTGAGAGTGTAATGTGCTATCTGAAAAGAAAATCCTAGGTAAATATCCATTTTATCGCAATTAAAGAATTTGAACATTTGAAGGAACAACTTTAATGAACTTTAAAACTACAGCCACAGTGATCTTTAAGTTGATCCATAAATTATTATATTGTATTTTAAATATGTCTGTGCATATATTTAAAATTTTATTAGTGTGTTTTAATTATGAACGTGTGTAAATAAATTGGTAATAGTATGAATACTGAACCTTACCATTTGATGGCGCTCTTTTTCACCCAATGCACATCAATACACCAATTCATGGGCCGTCTGTTTGTTTACATAATATTATGAAAAAAGATTTTTTTTGTGTTTTTTCAACTGCTTTTTAATTTTTTTTTTGTCGTCGGCCCGTCTGTTTGGTTTACATAATATTATGGTAAACCTCCAAAGTTTTTTTTTTTATTCCATCTGGGTTTTTTTCTCATTTTTTAATAAACAAATACTTTGTTTTTAGATGGTCTAAGGGTGTTGATTTGTTTTTAAAGTATCGACTAACTGTCCATCGGTTTCTTTACATAATATTACTTATGGTAAACCAAAGTTTTTTTTTCACCTGGTTTTTTTTATTTTTTGGTTCGTTTTTTTTAAAAAAAAAACAAACACTTTGTTTTTAGATGGTGTTGGTTTGTTTTAAAATTATCAATTAATGCTCCATCGGTTTGTTTATACAAAAATACGGTAACAAACACTTTGTTGTATTTAGACGATGCAGGGGGGAAAGGGTTGGTTGTTTGCTTTGAACTTATTTTTTTGTTTTGTTTTGGTTGTTTTGATTTGCTGAAAGACTTCAACAATTCGATACTTTTTGAATAAATCAACACTTGGTTTTTTTTTAGAGGGTGGAAAGGTTGTTTTGATTTTGAATTGTCTTTTTTGGTTAATTTATTACAAGACTTTTCTATTTTTTTGTTTCAAATCTTTACACTACAGAAAGCTATATTATATGATAGCAAAAAGTTCTTCCTTAATTTTTGGACCTTTAATTTTTAAAAAAGACCTTAATGTTTATTTTTAAAGAACACTTTTTTTTAAGCCGGTACAGGTGGGGTGGCGGGGAAGATTTGTTTTGATTTTTAATTATAAACTTCTTTTTGGATTTTCTTTTTGAACATTTTATGTTACCGCACAGTTCTTTATTATTATTATTTTATATATATATTTTGGGTGTGGCCTTTTGAATAAACTCTTAAACACTTCTCTTTTTTTTGGTATAATAAAATATTACCTACTTTAATTAACTGTTAATGAAACTTATCAAATATTACCTACCTACTTTATAATCATGTGAACAACAACAAAAAACAACAGTTTCCCATAAAATAATTTATTGAATCAAAAATAAACGAAACTTTGGAGTAAGTTGTGAACAAAAACAAGTAACAAAAAAACACCATTTTCGGGGGCATAAAAAAAACGCCAAAATAACAGGGAAGCCTCAAAGCTGTAAGTAACATGATTTTGGGGTCCTCGAATCGACTTCACTTAGTTCTCACACAGATTCACACATAAATGGGCATTTGCGTGCAAAATTGAAAAAAAACTCTGCTGAAAAAAACCTTTTCAAGTTATGTGTAGTTCAAATGCATAGGGAAGCATGTGTGATGACATGACAATTCTTAATATGGAATACTAATTCCACTATGCTTTTTAAAAAATTTTCAACAATAAATTTTTGCAGTTTCGTCTCTTTCAAATACAGCCACCATCAAATCAGACTGTAGCGAGAGTTCAAGAGTGCTCCCTTGACGAATACTGTTGCAATGCAATGGGCATAGTATTTCGTTATGTAATCATAGAATACATTGCCTTCAGGCAGGCAGCTTGTTACAGCTCAAAAAATACCTATTATGGTGTCAGCTGTAAGTTAAGGCTGCTAAAACTATATTGATGTGCATTTTGTGAAAAACAATGTCATCGAGCAGTGGAGTTCAGTATTCATACTATTACCAATAAATTATTTGTTTGCTTCATTATTGTCTGGTTGATTCTCTCTCTTATAACTGCGTCACTAATACATTAAATTATAGTTAATTATAAGCATTGGGCAAATGTGTTAAATATTTCCCTTCACAATTGAAAAAAACAGCTAGCTTCAGGATATATCAAGCACTAGATTGTATACCTGTCATCTAGGCATGCTAACTATATAACCTGTGGCTAGCTGGTGCCTGAGGTTAAGCCTCAAAACAAATAGTGCTTTGGATGGCAGCGGTTTAAATCTAGCAGCCTGGAAATGTGATCATAGGTTATAGTTTGTGTAGCCTGTCTAGTTGTAGGTACCATTGTTGTTTCACCTACCTGTGGTATTATACTTCTCTGCTTGAAGGGCTGGTCAGCTGCAATAGTGAAAGTGCAGCCAGAGTTAAGATCGAGATTTAAAATTTGAGAATGACAGTGATTTTCTTCCACCTGGTTCAATATATATATATTGAACCAGATAATTCCCGTCTCAAAAGTTTAAAGATTTAATTTTTTTTTACATAAGAAAGGTATATTCACACACTTATTTATTTTGTCTGTAATTTGTTTTGTTTAAAAATTGTGATTCAAAATCTTTTGAGTTTATTTTGTAAAAAGAAAAACTAACATATATATATATTGAACTGGATATTTCCCGTCTCAAAAGTTTAAAGATTTAATTTTTTTTTTTACATAAGAAAGGTATATTTACACACTTATTTATTTTGTCTGTAATTTGTTTTGTTTAAAAATTGTGATTCAAAATCTTTTGAGTTTATTTTGTAAAAAGAAAAACTAACATTTTATTTTATCTGTTGAAAGTTTTTTTTTTAATTAAAAGAAAATTAATTGTATTCTTGTTTCTGTAAAGTTTTTTTTTTGATCAATTGACAGGTTATTTGCATTTTTGTTGCTTTAATATGAAATCTATTTTATCTAAAAAGAGCGAAGGTTTAAGTAATTAATATTTTTTAGTGAGATTTGCTCTAGGCTAAGACCGCTAATTAAAAAAAAAAAGATTGCATGGGAGATTAAAAAAGGTGATAAAAAAACTCAAAAAGAGGACATTATTCTTAAAGAGAAGAGACTTAAAATTAGTCTAGAAATGACCTAGATTATTCTTGGAATAACAACCTCGCCCATTTTTGTTTGTCAACCAATTCTAATGGTTTATATTAGCTTACGGAAGTGTTTATTTAATTGCCAGATTTGTCATAGTTTTGAAGGTAGTGCTGTTCGCTTCCATGATCCAGAGTGATGAGACTTTATTCACTTATACGTCAAAAGAATCTTTGGCCAAATTCTTAGGATAGCCTACACTAGTTTGGGTTCACTTTAAAAGTTGGCCAACTTCTACACCATGTGAGTTCAACCCTCATGGATGTACTGCTAAACCTACTCCAGGCAGATCCCGATCTCAGAGCTGTTTTCCCCAATTGTGATCTAATTAAAGCCCGAACTAAGACTGATTCCTCCGAATGCCATCACCCTCACTGCCATTTAAAGAAAAAAGTTCAATCAATCTTACCATCATCCATCTGTGAGTACTCACTGGACTTATTAGTACCATAAGGTAACATTTTATATTCATGCTAGGGCATAAATCTCTCATAAGAACCTCGGCTCAATATAAAAGCAATTGTATAAAAATTTCATGTCATAATTACGTAACATATTCTTTTATCTATTAGTGTGTAAAGATATCTTTTAATTTTAATGGTATATTTTGTAAGTTTAAATTATTCATTTATTATGTTGCAGAGCGTATATTGCAGATTTCTTTTATTAGCTATTTAGATTCACCTTTGATTAATTTATATTCTTAATAAATATTGGGCAGATATTATTTGTTTTCTCCTTACTTACCGGTCTACTTTTGAGACAATTAATTTAGAATATAGTAACTTGCCATCATTGGGCTAATGTTTTCTTGATTGAATAAGCCTGGTTTTATCAACAACCAGGATTTTGATTTTTTTGTTCTGAAATTACACAAGCCGTAATTCTTTCGCATTATATTTGTTCTTTTTGTAAGTGGATCAATCTTAGTAATTTTAAACGTAATTATCATGAGCTGTCCTGTGACTTATGACCTCTAGATTTAATGTTCTAGAGAAGGCTCATCCACACTGATTGATTCTTTACAAGACTAGTTTTTTTTTAAAAATCTTTTTTTTATCGAGAAAAAGTTATTTGTCCTTTCCCATCATTCTATGAAAAGATTGGTATGTCTGCCGAAATGTTTATTGTCTTCTTTTATATCACACATGCTCCGCGAGAAAGTTGGGTCAAAGTTTTCTACTTTTGTGTATGTTTGAATTTTAATGAACTCTGAAATTCTTATTGTAAATCTAATAAATTTAAACATTATATTAACTAATGCTGGTTGTTAGTTTATTTCTTGATTGTCTGAACAATATATTAAGACCTCTTGCTATTTTGCTGAGTCTGGTTGGTGCTGGTCATCATCGTCATTAACCATTGATCAAGGTAAACAAATTTTCCAGATACATAGTGATCTGGTGGCGCCCTCTGTGATAAAAGGTAATTTAAAAATATAACCGACACATAAATAAATTTTAGCGCAGCCAACATGGCGCTTCGAGTTTTCAACCCTTGTGAGATTTTGTTTAGACAATTGAGAAATATTTCAGGGGTAAGCGGCAGGAGTTAAGTATTTTGAATCAGTTTGGGCAAGTAGATGGTATTGTAGAGACAGCTTGGAGTAGGGATTCATCTTTTAAAATGATAAGATAAATAACATTTTCAGTGGGATATATAAAAGAGACAAAGTGATTTAGAGTTTGCTTTTTTACTCTTTCCTCTTTAAGTAAACAATTAAAGAGATAAATAGCACATTCTTTGGATTTTTTTTGAGAGCAAGAGATTGAGTTAAGGGGTGAAAGGGAACAGGGGGAGCACAGAAAGGAAGTTGAGAGTAGGCAAATAGAACCTAGTTATGACTTCCATCCAGATAAAAATTTTCATGGCTGATGATAAAAGAGAAAGCCCAGTTGAGCATCTTGAAAGCCTTCAAGAAGTGTTTCAGTTGTACAAATGGAAGGAACAAGAAAAAATTGCTGTGGCCTGTAATCATTTACAGGGTGTGGCCAGAGATTGGTGGCATACTTTAAGTATAAAGCCACAGACATTTGGGGATTATAGACATGCCATCTTTGGAGTGAAGAGAGACAACTATGAATCTTTAGGGAAGACTTGCAGCAAACATATTCTAGAGAATGGTAGAACCTATATGCAGGTTTTCTGTAAGCAAGCTGAAATACTGAAGTCTTTGACAGCATTCTCTTTATCAGAAAGCTTGATAATCACAATAATAAGGAACAATATGCCAGCAGCAGTACAAGACATGTTAGTTAATAATAAAATGGTTATGGAAAAAATGATACTGTTATTGACAGAGATTGGTTATAGTATGGACAGAATGGAGAAGAAAAACGTACAGGACGGAGATATAGAAACAGTGTCTAATGTGGTAGTAGATAAAGATGAACTGATGTTAGTTGGAGATAACCAGATTTGTCCCATCATAATTATAAAAATTGGATCCATTACAGCACAGGCTTTAATTGATTCAGGGAGTCAGATTTCCCTGCTTTCAAGTCATTTTTATTTGCAGGTAAAGCAACAGACACACATGTATACACTTTGACTAAAGAGAATGCAGGTTATATTGGCTAATGGAAAAAAAGCAAATGTAGAGACAAAGCAGGTTTGGGTACAGCTGTGTCTGGGAAACATGGAAGTGGACCACATCTCTTTGATAATGCCTGGGTTGATACAAGATGTTGTAGTGGGAATAGATTTTCTTCACCAGCATAAATGTGTGCTTGAATATGGTAGAAGCTCATTTCAGTGCAGAGAAAGCATAATACCCCAGGAGGGGTTAAAAATTTAACAGTCATTACAAATACATTGTATACAACCGGTCTTAGACATCACTGAAATTAAAAATAAAGGTGGAACAGTCTATTCTAAAAGGGATGGAGCAATAACATCATTTAATGCAGTGTTATACAATTTTTTCTAATAGACCCCGAGCTATTGAAGGATATATTCATCAAATTAAGGTAAAGGAAAAAAACCATTTTCAAAATCATTCTTATCCCATACTGTTTCAGCATAAAGCTGAGGCGGATAATCAGATACAACAAATGATTGAATGGGGTGTTATTGGTAAGCAAGCATCTTCCTATATTAACCCTTTAGTGGTAGTAAAAAAGAGATGAGGCTGTTAGAATATGTTTGGACGCTCGCCGTTTAAATGCTATCACAATCACAGAAAGGGATGTTCCTTCTACAATATATGAAATACTGGCTATATTTCATAAAAAAACTCTTCACTATATTTGACTTGACCTCTAGTTATTGACAGATACCTCTTCATCCATCTGATCATCAGTATACGGGCTTTCGGTATGAAGGGTATACGTATGTTTTCAACCAGATGCCTTTTGGGTTGATCAACAGTGGGTCAGGGCTGTTGAGGTGTTTGGAATCAGATATTGTCTGAGAAGGTCAAAAAAATATTATTGTGATGTACATGGATGTGGTTATTGCCTCCAGAAATATAGAACACTTGGAGCATTTGGAGATATTTTTGACAGAGTGCAATCAAAAAAATGTAATGATTAATCTGCAGAAAAGTTACATAGCAATGGATGAAGTAGCATTTTTTAGGCTTCTTAATTGAGAAGGATGATATTAAACCTCACCCTGACAAACTGACTGCGATTGAGCATTTCCCTACACCTTCTAACAGATGTCAGGTGAGTTTCTCAAACAAGTAGTTCTGACTTATCCTGATTTTTCTCAAACTTTTTATATACAAACCGACAGCAGTAGACATGGTTTGGGAGTAGTCCTATTTCAAATTTATGAGCAAAAATGCCACAATGTATTATATTTTTGTAGCCATACCCTAAAAGGTGCTGAAAACAATTATATGACCACTGAAAAAGAAGCTTGGCTATTGTATGGGCCTTTGGAAAATTTAATTTTTGTTGGGTTCAAATGTCATTGTTATTACGGATCATAAATGTTTGGAATTTCTGACAATAGCTACATGACAAACAATTGGTTGATTCGATGAAGCTTGATCTTACAGAAGTTTCAATATAAGTAGTCCATTGCCCTCACCAGAATAATATTGTGGCCAATGTCTTAAGTCAGCATCCCATAGATATTCAACAATGTCACTTCAATTCTAATAACTTAAGTATAGCTGGAGTTACATTGATCATAGATGACTCAGTGGAGCAAGACCTGTGGAGACTAGCGGAAATACAGGCAACTGACCCAGAGTATGCCCAGATGGTAGCACACAAGAAGTGCATGCAAACTTTATGGACTAGTGATACCTATCAGTTAAACCAAGAGGAAATGACTTACCGACTCGAGGAAGGGATATTACAATACCAGATTACCTCAGAAGATTCCTGGAGGACACTCATACCCAAAAGGCATAGAAACCACTTGATTGAATTTGTACATTGCCTTTATGGACATTTTGGCCTCCATAAGATAGAGTATGTACTCCAACAACTATTTTACTGTCTGGGTATGTACTCAAACATCTTATCTGTTCTTAAAACCTGCCACACATGTTAACAAACAAAACATGTAAATAAGAAATTTGCAGGAACTGTGCAACCAATTTTGGCTCAGAACCCAAGTGAATTACTAGCCATTGACTTTTATGGTCCTTTACCTGCTCACAAACGTTACAGATTTTTGTTAGTCATGTATGATGTATTTTCAAAATATGTGACTGCATACCCTCTAAGAAGGGCTGATGCCCTCAACACTATCAAAGGCTGATGCCCTCAACACTATCAAAGTCTTGCAAGAGCAGCAGATTCCTAAGGTTGGAAAACCAGTTTATCCTTATACTGACCAAGGTACTACATTTAAGTCTCACCACTGGAAGTGGTGGACCCAGCAACAGGGAATACAGCATTTATTAATATCTATACATAATCCCCAATCTAATCCCTGTGATGGTGAGGGAGCTAAACTGTTTATTTCGACTATATGTCAGCAGTAATCACAGAGAATGGGTGAACCAAGCTGTGAATGTTGTTAAATACATAAATTGGACACTAAATGAGTCCACAGGATTTACAGCAATTAGGCTACATTTTGGTCAAAATTATCCCATACTTATTAAGACACACAATAGAGGTAGGATTAATAGAGAAAATGATAAAGAAAAGGCTAGGAGGTTATGGCACATGGCTAATTTACAGATAAAGTGGGGAAATCAGAGACCATACTAATTTGATATTGGGGACATAGTTTTTGTTAAGAAACCACATGTGAGTAATCCTGCCCAGCACCAGTATAATTTTTTTTTCCTATCTATGATGGTCTTTTCACCATCCAAAAGCAGATTGGGTCAAATGCCTTTATTCTGGAGGACAAATCAGGGGTTTATGGATCTTATAATGCCCGGAGTCTCAGATCCGCTGAGCAAAAAGATTGACAGACCACCATAGTGACAAACACTCCATAAGATAGAACCACCCAATCAATGTTAGCTTTAGTAATCAGATGGAAAATTTTTGATTATGATTACCTAAGTAGGAGAATGAGGATATTAAAAATATTATTTATAGGACAAACTTTCAGCTTGGATTTTGAGGTGCTGCAAATGTTTAAAATATTTTGATAAAAAAAAAATATGGCAATAGAATGTTTTTTTTTTATGGCAGGATGGGGCAGTTAAACTAGATACTTCCTGTCTCAAAAGTTTAAAGATTTAATATTTATTTTTTTAAATAAGAAAGGTATATTCATACACTTATTTATTTTATTGTCTGTAATTTATTTTGTTTAAAAATTGTGGTTCAAAATCTTTTGAGTTTATTTTGTAAAAAGAAAAATTAACATTTTATTTTATCTGTTGAAAGTTTTTTTTTAAATTAAAAGAAAATTAATTGTATTCTTGTTTCTGGAAAGCTCTTTTTTTGATCAATTGAAAAGTTATTTGCATTTTTGTTGCTTTAATATGAATCTATTTCATCTAAAAAGAGAGGAGGTTTAATTAATTAATATTTTTTTAATGAGATTTGCTCCAGGCTAAGACCTCTAATTAAAAAAAAAAATTCATGCGGGAGATTAAAAAAGGTGATAAAAAACTCAAAAAGAGGACATTATTCTTAAAGAGACTTAAAATTAGTCTAGAAATGACCTAGATTATTCTTGGAATAACAACCTTCCTCATTTTTGTTTGTCAACCGATTCTACAGAAGTGTTTATTTAATTGCCAGATTTGTCATAGTTTTGAAGATAGTGCTGTTCACTTCCGTGACCCAGGGTGAAGAGACTTTATTCACTTATATGTCGAAAGATTCTTCAGCCGAATTCTTAGGATAGCCTACCTTAGTTTGTGTTCACTTTACAAGTTGGCCAACTTCTACACCATGCAGGTTCAAACCTCAAGGATGTACTGCTAAACCTACTCCAGGCAGATCCCAATCTCAGAGCTGTTTTCCTCAATTGTGATCTAATTAAAGCCTGAACTAAGACTGATTCCTCCACATGCCTTCACCCTCACTGCCATTTAAAGAAAAGAGTTCAATCAATCTTACTGTCATCTATCTGTGAGCAATCACTGGACTTATTAGTACCATAAGGTACCTTATTTTATATTCACACTAGGGCATAAATCTCTCATAAGAACCTCCTTTCAATATAAAAGTAGCAATTGTATAAAAATTTCATGTCATAATTACGTAACATATTCTTTTATCTATTAGTGTATAAAGATATCTTTTAATTTAAATGGTATATTTTGTAAGTTTAAATTATTCCTTTATTATGTTGCAGAGCATGTATTGTAATTTCTTTTATTAGCTATTTAGATTCACCTTTGCTTAATTTATATTCTTAATAAATATTGGGCAGATATTATTTGTTTTTCTCTTTACTTATCAGTCTACTTTTGAGACACTTAATTAATTTAGAATATAGTAACTTGCCATCATTAGGCTAATGTTTTCTCGAGTGAATAAGCCTGGTTTTATCAATAACCGGGATTTTGATTCTTTTTTCTGAAATTACGCAAGCCGTAATTCTTTCACATTATATTTGTTCTTCTTGTAAGTGGATCAATCTTGGTAATTTTAAATGTAATTATCATGAGCTGTCCTGTGACATATTATGTCTCTAGATTTAATGTTCTAGAGAAGGCTCATCTGTGCTGATTCATTGATTCTTTACAAGACTAGTTTTTTTTTGAAAAATTTTTTAAATGTGAAAAGAATCTTTTTTTATTATTGAGCAAAAGTAAAGTTATTTGTCCTTTCCCATCATTCTATGAGAAGATTGGTATGTCTGCTGAAATGTTTATTGTCTTCTTTTATATCATACATGCTCCATGAGAAAGTTGGGTCAAAGTTTTCTACTTTTGTGTATGTTTGAATTTTAATGAACTCTGAAATTCTTATTGTAAATCTAATAAATTTAAACATTATATTAACTAATGCTGGTTGTTAGTTTATTTCTCGATTGTTTGAACAATTTATTAAGACCTCTTGCTATCTTGCTGAGTCTGGTCAGTGCCGGTCATCATCATTATTAACCTTTGATCATGGTAAACAAATTTTCCAGATACATAGTGATCTGGTGGCACCCTCTATGATCAAAGGTAATTTAAAAATATAACCGACCATTACAATATATTAATTACTTATTTTAAATTAATACATTTAAGTGAAATCTAATAAACCTGTTTAATTATTTTGTGTGCAAAGCAATTTATGATAATTAAATCACAATCTAAAATTAAGCCAATATCATTAAGTGAAATATGGTCATATATATTGTACCGGACATTCAATCTATTCTGACACAGAGGACACCACCAGATCTCTATGTATCTGGAAAATGTATTTACTGTGATCAGAATGGATGGATGATGATGGTTTGCACCGACTAAACTCAGGGAGAAACAAGAGATCTTAAAATTGTTTAGACAATTGAGAAATAAAATCACCAAGACAAACGTCAGCCAAATTAAGTTTAAACATATTTTAAAATTTTATTAAGAGAAGATTTATAAGAAAATGTTCTAAGTTAACAAATAGGATTAGTTCAGGTGTGTACCAGAAAAAATATATACGCATTGCTGGGCAGACCTACTGATCTTCTAATAACAAATTATAAAGGGAGGAAGCAATTTCATTCAGCCGAGAATTCACCCAAACATTGGTTTTCCCATTCAGATATTTAAACAATATATTCTTGAAATAAATCAACGAAACCAATGCCGGCGAGCTTTTCAAGGCTCGAAAAATGTGTCAGGTCCATGAACATCATATGTCGGTAAAAGCTGCACCTATTATTACATTTAAAATAAAGGTGATTGATTTACCTCAAGAACAACCAAAAAATATGATTGAAAATGAAAGGAAAACAATTAAAACTGGCAAATCCCAACCAAACAATTGGCGAAAACTACTCTAAGAATCATAATGAAAGATCTCAATAGGAGACAAGTAAATCATTGGAAAACCACTTACGTCTGCCCCAGCAATTAAAGAAAATGGATTACAAATGATAATTAAGAAATAAATTTATGAACAAGTTCTGAGTACACGCTCTGATAAATTTAAAACATAAATACAAAATAATTCTATTGGAGAGTGCACATGAGTACGAAAATATTAAAGCTTTAAATATTTTAGCAGCTAAAGTCTCTCTCACCTGTAATTTACAAAGGGATAAATATTATCTTCCTGCTAGTGACTTATAAAATTACAGAGAAAAACAATTCTAGTTTCCACTTTCAGAGATATAAGAAGCGAAAAAGTGAAATCCCCATCTGCGAAAAACTAGGACACTAAAGTCACCAGCCAAAAGATTTTCAGTGGTTTGCAAAAGCAAAAACACAGTATTTAAAATTAATTATGGGCTACTAAAATAATTACAGGTAAGCATTTAAAATATACATGACTACTAAAGCATTCATAAAAGGTTTTAGGCATAAAAATATAAAAACTCACTCGTCACTCTCCAATAAACAAAAATTGAAAGCGAATTTGGAATCTTAAAACTAAGATTCCAAGACACACTACAAAATACAAGAAAACATAACAAATATTAAATATGAAGCTAAATATTGCTTATGAATACAGATTTATAATTATATTGAGCAGAGATTTAATTAAAAGAAATTTACCCTGGGAAAAATAAAAAAAAAACTTTACCTTACAGTAAAGCAGAGTTCGCATAGAGTGCACACATTTATTTTAGTCCATTTTCAGGTCCTTTGACAGTGGAAAGATAGAGGTAGTGGGGTCTTGTTTATTTTAGGTGTTCATGGCAGGATTGAAGGAGAGTTGGCAGGTGTGGGTCTGTCCTTTTGAGTTAAACTAGCTGACATTGTTGGTTATAAAATGTATAGCAGTATATTTTGGCATCCCGGAGAAAGCAAAATTGTTTTAGTAACTGCAAATTTTACTTTTACAGAAATTAAATGTCCAAACTGCTAATGATACAAATGTTGAAGGAGGTTAATCCAACATGAATATAAGAAGTCAAACCAAGCAATCTGACAGAGTATTTGCTTGGTCAAGCCTCTCTAGAATAGAACAGAATAGAATAATCCATGAAATTCTTGGTGTTATTTATACCTCCACTCGATTTCCCATGAAAACTAGCCTTGTTGTTGAATTCTATGCCTAAGGCAGGGCTAATATTAATCTCCAGCTCAATCTAATCTAAGAATTCTACCCAGGGATTATTATAAAACAACAACACAATTAAATCTCCGCTTTAAAAATGAACTTTAAAATAATTAATATAAAAGCAACAGGAATGTAATTAGTAAGTTTGCCTGTTTTCAATTAAATTAATTAAAAGCAAACAGTGAAACCAAACTATTTTAAAATAAATCAATAAACATTAAAATGATCTGTTTTACATATAAACGCATGTGTATTTTGATACATGTACTCTTTTTAAATAATAATAAAAATTTAAACAATAAACATTTAATAAAAATTAAAAGCTTAATATTTTTTTTTTGTAATAACACCATTGAATCGGATATCAATCCGGTTCTATATATTGTCATAGGATTATTGTTAAGTCTTTTAGAAATAAACTATATATGGTTTATATTGAAATATTTGTTGCTTTATCTGGATTAATCTCAATTGTATAAATAATGTTAATTAGTTTAATTAAAAAGAGCTTATCTTGTCCAGTTATAAAGATCTTGATAGATTTTATTTCATCATTAGTCAGAATGATCTGCCTTAATTATCTTTAAACTTCTTTTGAGATAGATCATAATTAACTATTAAATTTTAATACCTATCTTTGACTTAAATAAATGCCAGTAATTGTTTTATATGATTTAGTTATAAAATCCATTTTAATAATTGATTTACAGAAAATTTAAAATAGATGGATAGGATTAGTTGATTATGATTTGATAGATATTCAATAGAAACCTACTGTATATTTGATATAATATGATCAGATATTATAATACAAAATTATCTAATAGGTTCATTGATAATGTGTTCTTGTAGAGTATTTCATTTTTATATATAACTTATGCAATAACAGTACATTGACGTACAATATAGTATTAATAAGTTATTTTTAACATTTTATTAAACTAAATATAAAACTGATTAATGATTTATTTTATTTAAACATTATAGATATTGTAGGTTTATAAAACATTCTCTAAATATTATCATAACCATTTATAAACTAGTTTTCGTTAGGGAATATCATTGACTTTTATCATAAATTGACATTACTATATGTAATACTTGATTAGTAAAGTATATTAGAACTTAGTTGTGTATTGATTTTATTCAATTACAAATTAAATGAATATCTTAGACATATATCATTATTTAGAACAATGATATATGATTTCACTGCTTATTGTAGTTTTATTATGATGAATAGATTTGTTGATATTTGAAGTAATGATCTTGTTTGTTTTAAATGTTATCTGAATAAATTAGGTTTTAATAAAGCTTGTCCTCAGTATTTTAATTTAGTGTAATGGACAATCTAAATAATTTATTGGAAACATTGTTATTGCATAGTATAATTAATGACTGAGCTAGATAATTTTATACAGGTAATGAATTATTTATTGGTGCATAATTTGCTGTTATAAATATTTAAACCATAAGGGCATTTCATTATATTTTGTTTTAATCTTGTGATAATAACAAATGGTTGTCTAAAATCTGTAGGGCAATTTCTGTTTCAATACAAATGTTGACCAAACCAGTGGAGAGATAATGAAGATTAATTATTATCCTGTTACAGTATACAAAAATCAATGTTAGTTATACTTTAAAGCTAAATTTGAATCTGTTAATGCTCAATGTTAGTAATTAAATTATTTGTTCATAAAAATGCATTTTATTTGTTTGCTAATAAAAAGTACATTTTTCATAATGTCAAGAATAATAAAGATTAATTCAGTTCAGTAAATTTAAGCTAGTTAATTGAATAAGATGAGGAATTAATTTATTAGTAAAAGCTATTAATTTTAAATAAAAGAAATCATTAGTAAATGTGTGTAATTGTGCTTGGATTACAAATTTTATTTTAACTTCATTGCTAGAATATTAAAAATTATTTGTAAATAGTTTATTTTAAAAGTCTTTGGGGAAATGTCCTGGGAGCTTGCACTTAAGTACTGTATAAAATTATTTAAAAGAGTAATCTAAATTAATATTTTATTTAAAATAAAGTAATTTATTATACAATATTTGATTTTATTTTCATTATAATAATTTTTGGTTTTATAAATAATTTGTCTTAAAATGTTATCAATTAAAAGTCTAGACAAATATATAAATAAATTTTTTTAGCTATATCTACCAGGATACCAATTAATGTTAAACTTTTAATGAATTAAAACCAGGGAAGTATTGATCTCAGTCTCATCCATCAAGATCAGCAATATAAATATAGAAAGACTTGCACACATGAACTTACTTGAATATCTTCTACTTGACTTGGATAATTTTACTGCAGAAATTTACTTGATAAATTATTTGTAGTTATATTTAATATTATTCAGTTTAATTACTTACAATAAATTTTTGTTTGCTTGAAGTTAAATGTCTTGCTAATTAATTCTCATCTAGGCATTACATAAGAACTTTTATTGATTCATTTTCTCATAATAGACAATATTAATGGTTTAATATTTTATATGCCTGAATATTAAAACTGTTAAAAATTTTATACTATTTTTGGTATTTTAAAGCAGTCTTGTGTAAAAATGCTTTTGCTCAAAATATTATATGCTGAGAATATGATTGTTAAAAGACTTTAAAGTGTTTAAATATTCTTCAGCAACCTATATTTAAAAAACACTTTATTTTATAATTATCCATATCTCTAAATAATGATTTTCTTTGGAGTTATTTATCTTTAAACATTTTTAAATAGCAGAACCTATTTAGTGATAAATGAATTTTATATTTTTGACATGAATTTATTTATAATGTAAATAGAAAAACATTTCATTGATATTTCCTAATTATTTCAGTGTATCTTAAAGACATAGTAATGAATGACTTTTTAAATTATCCTAATATGCATTTGCTACTAATCATTAATGTCAATTTAAAAAGGATAACATTCATTTCTTAAAATATAAATTATTTCAAATATTATTTTGAAATCACATTTTATTTATTTATCATTATCATATCAGTGAGACAAAAATCATTTGCTTGCAAAATTTTGTCTTATGCATTTCCTAAATCTATTTCAGATGAGAATTAGGAAAGATATTTCCTAAATCAATGAAATTAAGATTATTGGCTTAAACTATATACTTTTAAAAATATTCTAAAATATTAATGGAATATTTGTTTGAAGCTCTCACTATTAGTCTAAACTTATTGATTGTACTAAACTAGAACAAGTCATATTCTATATGAAATAAACATAAACACTCCTAAATTTTATTCAAGTTTATCATATACTTGTCCCATTATATTATAAATCTGCTCTGCTATATTGTTATCATTATTCTAAGATTCAAAATTTGTTCCACAATGAAATTTTACTTTGTTAAAACAATAAATTCTCATTTTATTTTCAACATGCGTTTCAAAAGTTATAGATCCATCATTATCTGCATTTTATTGAAAAATATTTTTTGTGAAATTTGAATGATCATTAATGTGTTTTATGCTTGTGTTCATTGGGAATTCTATTACTTATTAATATTTCAATGCTATACCAATAATTTAATTTGCTATTTTAACAAGTGGGATAATTTTTTAGTGTTTGCAGAATGGTAATTACAGAGACTGTATCTTGGTAATGGTAGAAAATCCAGGATGAACTTTTATTTGTTTTGGTAAACTGAGTATAATTTTATGTTTCAATATTATGCTATTGTAATTTATCTTATTTTATGCACTTTGTCTGATATGATTTTAAGAATTATTTGTAAGCTGAATTATGTAGAAGTTTGTAAAATATCTATCTTTTCATGCTATAATTTCAAAGTGTTATTCATCCCTTATTATGATTTTATTTATTTGAATGTATATGTTAATGCTGAATAAATTGAAGATGGTATTTATTATTTTAAGTTGTGCTTTTATTAAGCCAGATTTTAAAAAATTTACATTATCAGTTAACTATTGTATTATTTAAGAGAAGGTAGCATTAGACATTCTCTTATTTTTTATTATACATTATTTTTTCAACTTTTCCAAGAAATTGTAGCTTTGTCTCTATTGTAAATATTTATTTTGCTAGCATGTTTATAAAGATTTTAGTTTTCTCTTTCTTAATATATATTGTGAGTTTACATCTTTTGTCTCATATTAAGTATGAAATGCTATAAGGCAGTTATTACTGTTCCTATTATAATTTTGATGTTTCATTCTCATTATGTTTACAAACTAAGTCCTAGCATATTTATTGCCCTAAAATGTAGGTGCTACCTTTTGAATTCATGCCATCATTTATTTTACATTGTCTTATCTTTAAATTGTAGCTGTATTGTATTTTTTGCATAAAACTATGTGGTGTACTGCTATGATTATTTCTTGGCAATTGATATTGTAATTAGTTCTGGAGAACATCATCTTTCTCTTCTGTACTTTTTAATATTCTGAATATAGGTTATTGTTCTTGATGTATAGATCTATTTGCTGTGCTAAGCCAATATTATAAGATATAAAACTGATAAATATTTATTTCCAAAATTAAAATTGTAATTTTGGGCTTCAATAAGAGATATATATTTCCTTCAATGTTTATTACATCACTGGATTGGTAATTCCTATTTAAGGTTTAAATATATTCATTTTGAGGATAACAGAATTGTATGATTGTATTGTAAGAATGGAGAACTTTTTGTTATAATGTTAATATTAAGAATGATTTTCATTAATCAGGCAAGGATAATAATTTTCATTATTATTTAATCTATCAATTTAATATATTTCATCTGTAAACTTTAAAAAAATCATTATTCTTCTCTGCATTGAATTGTACAATAGAATGTTTAAAAAATTCATTTTGTGAAGTTATAAATTGTTGTGTTCAATGTTTTATTGTTAAAATATTATTTTTATTGTTAATTTTGGTTTCATAGTTTTTCTATCATCATCTATCTATACATATTGTCCAGAAATCTTAATACTATAAAATCTATTATAGTGTTCTTTTTTATATTAAACATTAAAAGTACATGAACATATAAAATTTCAATATAATAATCACTTTGTTAAAAATTATATGTACATGTTAAGAGAGCATCTAAGAAATAAATTATTCATTTTCTTAATTATCAAATGATCATAAAATTTCTTATCCACTTATTATATCTGAATGCTATCCTGGTATATTCTTTTATTCCATAATTATAAGTTTTTCATATATTTATTTTAAGTAAAGTATTTTCTTTAAAATTTATTATTAGTATTATAATTTCGGTAGACATTATCCTATGGATAGGAGTATGTCTCCCTTTATTATTACTAGGATTCCATTCATTGCTAATAATCCTTAAATGAAAGAGTATATTTTTAGCTCTAAAATTCTAATTACAGAACCCCGAGATTTTAATTTACAAAAATGACTATTGAAGAAATTGTTTTGCAAAAAAAAAAATTAATTTTAAGAGGTAATGTGGCACAAAGTTAAACGTATTATCAACAGAGATAAATGTGGATCTGATCATGACAATAAGAAGTGGATGATTCATTATTAGAAGTGATCCAGTGGAAAAGGATATTAGGGGAAAAAAGGATTTAATATAGCCTAAATATTCCGATATATGCTTCCAAAATTAAGAACCTCTCTGTAATTTGTGATTTGAGAGTTCTCTTAAAATTTGCTAAATGTTATGCATTAAATTTACAATGTTTATTAATTGCTATTATTACCCTTGTGGCTTCTTTTTACTGTAGCATATAGCATTTAGTAACCCATCTGAGCTTAGCCCATAGTGTTTATTTATTTTATAGACAGTGATTTGCCATTGATGATTTGGAATATCTTAATGATAGTTATTATTTAGTTTGGCAATTATTTTTTTAGTTATAATATACTGTAATAGTCAGAATCATCTATCTTGCTAACACAATGCAGAATTCAAACCCCAAACATGAAACTAAACATTCTAGGTTGGGTTGCCTTCTAATATACTAAGTTCGAATCTAAAGTCCAAATTTCACAGTGCCACCTACATGATAACGCATCTGATGCTACTACTAGTCTAACCCTTTACCGGTGCCTGGTGGTCAGGGAGAAACAAAAAGACTATACTAAGATAAGTTTGGGTTGCTAATTAATGTCTATGGATGTACAAAAGAAATGGAGAAAATAGATATATAGACCGAGACAGTGATAGGAATCAATAAAATAAAATCAAAATTAGTTTTAAATGATTTCAAAATTTATTTATATAGAAATATATATGACGCCAATGAGACAGGGACGCGTATTAAATAATTGTTGGCATTACATTCCAATAAATGACAAAAAGGGTTTTAAAGCAAAATTATATATTCTATCCCTCAGGCTAATAGTATTACGATAATGTGCTTAAAGAGATAGGAATATGTGCGAGGTGCTTTGAGTAATTATAAAAGTTTAATAAAATATTTGAAAATTAAGTGTTATAAAATATTTATTGATTTCGAGAATAGCACAGACAAAAGCTTACTAAGCAATAAAGTGGGGATGTGATCAAGACATTTATTTGATAATAATAACTAAAGCAGATGGGAGGTCAGTATTGCTAATAATGAATTTATTAAAGTTGGAGGTTGTGATACATTTAAATCACGGATGCTTTGTAAAAATAAATATATAAATAAAACAATAGTGAAATATTTGGAATGACTACGGAGGGCATCTCGCCGCTGATCCATAGGAATGTGGTGCCATGGACAGCCGAAACTTAGCGACTGGGTGACGACTGCATCTAATTCCCAGGTGTGACATTTGAGTACACACTCTGCCTGGGAAATGCAGGAAATGAAAAGAGAGTGGACTTGGCCGTTTAAAATCCTTGGAAAAGCAAAACAAAGTGGTCTCAATAACCAATTCATTTACCAGCAATACTAGACTAGTGTATCTAAAACATACTAAATGGGTTTTACTTGGATTAAGAGAAATGCCCAATCAAATTCCCAGAAATTCATTTAAAAGGGTCCGCACATTCTCGACGTCAATGATGAACTTGGTAATTAAAGTGGAACACAGTATTTAAAAATAGGAAAATGCAGGCTTGCGGGTTTGAAAAGTATAGATTTATTTACGCAATCATGCATTTGGGGACACATTTAATCATTGACCTCACACATACTCTCATATTAGGTTAAAATCAATAAAATGTAGATTTTAAACTATTTGATTATTATATATATATTAAAGGAGATTAGAATCACCCTCGAACGAGTGATTTGCAAGATAATAGAATTGGGAATTATTTATAAATTTAAAACATGCCTTAATAGCGGCGTCTTACTTTCAACAAAGGGAATAATTCACTCTGTCAAAGACGATTCTGACACATTATTATAATAAAATAAAAGAAAGCTTAATAAATAGAAAATATTAACCCAAGGATAGAGAGCAAAACTGTTGATTATATTTGAACATGTTAAAGAAGTACATAATAAGTCAAGGGAAATAAAAGAAAAACAATTTAAAATAGCTATAGCATGTTAGGAATCACAAGAGCTCTTGGGTTAATTTAGGTTACCTCTGGAGAAGCATTTGCAGGTAGATTGATGTTCGGCAGGTTTTATATAACTCAGCAGCAAAATCTGGAATTGTTCATATTTTTGGCAGCAGCAACAGTTCCGGGGTTCCTTATGTGATAGCTTCCGATTCCTGAGGGAAATAGCCTCTGCCGGCTCTACTCAGTCATGTCACGGTTAGCAATAAATGTGGTAAACATGGTAAATTAATTTGGAGATGAAAACTCAGCTTCAAATATAAGTTCGCAGGCACGTAGCTAAAATCTCAGGAAAATATATTTTGAAGAATATGTTACTAAAATATCACTCGAATCATTTCATTAGAAACACCAGAATAATTTTGGTTAGAAACATTTCATCAGCAAAAACTAGAATAATTTTGGTTAGAAACATTTCATCAGCAAATGACCAGAATGGAGAACAAAAGAAAACCCTCCTTTTTATAGTGGAAATAAACAATAGAACTGCCCTGGAGTGTTACAAAAATATATCGGACTTATCAGCTGTAATTAAACCCATCCGAATGTCTAAAGGAATTCAACAAAATTTTAATTAATTTCTATTGTTAATTTCCTTGTCGACATTCAAATTACAAACTAGATTTAATTAAAAATTACTTTTATTAATTAAAGAAAACCTTAAGTGGACATATGCTGTATATTTTAGATAAGCTTTTATAACATTAAATAATTAAACTATTGTCCCTCATTTATTTTAACAGAAATATTTGGAATGACTTTTATTAAATTAAAAGAAAATTATTTTACTTTTTAAATTGCAATATTTGAATCTATTTACTAAATGACTATGAATTTTATTTTAAATCAAAAATATATTATGACGGTAATATATTTTTGTAAATAGATTCAAACAAAATAATTTTAATTAACGATTTATAATTTTGATATGTTTTAAAATGCATATCATAGTGTGTGCGCAATTATGACCTATATAACCTACTTTTAAATAAATTGAAATTATGTGAACATATACATAATCCATAATATTTTATTTATTTGAAAATGAGTTATATATATAATACGAGCATCGTACTCATGGTTTAAAATTAGGCGGGATTTTCGGAATATAAGCATATTGCAGTCACACTACGATAGATTGAGGTTCAAACTAAGGTATGAGAGTAGGAAATAGGTGAGAAAAAGTGAAACGAAGATCTGCAAAGCAGACCTTACTGTTTCAATACTCATCTCTATTATAAAATGTCTTGCTCTTTTCCAAAAGCAGGACCATACTTAGCATTGGTTACTTGCCTTAAGTTCCATGCTTATAACTTCAGCATTTTCTATATATTAAATAAACTGTGTCAAATACCAAATTTTAAATATATTTTTTAAATTATATAATTCTTCTGAGAAATTTATGAAAAAAATTGAAATTTAATAATAAATGACAAATATACATATGTGATATGTATTTATATAGTAAAAAAATATTTTTTTTTATTAATCTTCAGTTAAAGCTAGTACATAAAGTTGTATAAGTATTTTAGCTATGCCTATTTGCCACACAATATGGTACAATCTTGTGATCAACAAAACAATGTTAAACCTAAGGGAAATATACATCCCAGTTTGTTAATTTTCTATTTATGTGTGTTGTGTATGTGTTATTGATTTTTACTGTGAAGATTTATCATATATAACTCCAATGGAGAGCCATTCTTAAACTGATTGGGTTTAGTATTCTTATCCATGCAATTTATATGAAAAAATAAATTATTCAGGTTGCAAGATTTTCTCAAATAGGCAAAGATAATCAATCTGTCAAATTACATATTAGGATAATACAAAAACAATACCATTACATACCAATCTAGACTAAAAATGTTTACACTTAAATGTTGTTGCATACTTTATCAGAATATTTAAGATTAAAAAAATAGAAATAGATGAGGATTATTATTTTTGTTCTTTTATTTATAAAATGTAATAATTACATATTTCAGTGTCCACTACAATTTTTTTTCTTTCTCTTTCAGAAATGGATGTGTGGAGCATTGTATTAACTGTTAAGGATTTCTTATCAAGAAAGAATTACAATGTAACATTATTAAGTTAATATTTTTCACATTTTACTACTATGAATATGAAATAAATGTAATTTCTCTTTAGGTAAAATACACCCCAAACTTGTATGTGTGTGTGAAAACTGAAAAAAATTTAATGAATGTTTCTTTAAACTTTATTTCTTTTAGCACACACACACACACACATATATATATATATATATACACTGTAATATGGATACTGATCTAGATTTAAAGATAAATAATTTAAATTTTCATTAGCTTATTTCAGAGTTATAATATAAATAAAATTCTTTCCTTTTGGCAATTGATCATTAAATTTATTTTATATTGTGATGCTATAATAATTGTTTTCATTTTAAAGATATACTATAGCAATTTTTATTCACAGTCAAATAAATCTAAGTAGTAGTACTTTTTTGTTAAAACATATTAAACTCACTATATATATTCTATTTGGATATTTTATATGCACATAAATTTATTTATTTTGAATATATGGTACTTTTATAGAAACTGTACGATGAAAGTTTGCCAGCCAGGTTTGTTTTAATTATCCATTTATAGAAACTTCAAAAAAGTCTTGCAAACAATATGACAGACTACAAAGTATCATTACTTAATATTTTTTTAATATGATTCTAAAAAACAAAAGAAAATATATGTAACTAATGATTGTAATTAAAGGAAATTTAATATAAATTCCATTTCATAACATATAATTAATTTTTTATGTATGTGATAGCGTATGAACATAAACACATTGCGAACATTGCAATCATTATTGGGCATTTTATTACATTTAGTGTAATATTATTTTTGAGAATTTACTTCACTTGGTTTTTTTATGGAAATGATTAAAATTTGGAATCTTCTAATGACAGAAGAAACAAAAGCACAGGGGAACTGCGAGACAATACATTGATTCCTATAAATATTCTTTTCTATCTTAAAATTTAAATCTATCTTGCGTTGTTAGTCGAGAGGTATCGCAGCCGCCATGCAAGCAAGTAGTTGGTTGCAGACGGTTGTGGGTTCGCGTCCCGGCCGATGCTATAACACATAGAAAAAAAAAAAAAAATTTAAAACTTTATTATTTAAAATTTTATTTACTTCATTAACAAAAAGAAATCATAAAATATTATTTAATAAAAAATGAGAAATGTATTATTTAAAATGAATATATAATGTATTTATTTATTTGAAAAGTGATGTATTTATTTTAAATATTTTATGTAATATTTTATTAAAAAAATTTCTGTTTATTCAATTTAATTTTGTAATGTGCTTTAATTTAAAACAATATTAGATGTGTGTATATTTTTTGAATAAGTGGCAAGAATAATCAAACACTGGATTGTGAAAACAGTCAAAATCCCATGATGATTAATTACCTGATGATCTAAATATTATCATTAACAGAAAGTTATAAATATATGTTAGAAATTTTAAAATGATGTTCTCCATTCTTATTCTTTATTATTCCTTCTAATGGTATAGATAATAAATGATCATGAAAAAATAAAAAGTTAAAATTTGCTTTTGATCTTCATGAGTTAGCTACGTATTGTTTACAAAAGTATCTAACTTCAAGGTTAATATCAGCTAGTTACTTTAAAATGAAATTAAAATAAAATAGAAATCATGATTAAACTTTTCTTTTAAAAGCTTTTCAAGAATTCTTAATGGACTTGCATTTTATTATTACTAGATTCACAGCAAATAAAAGATGCTTTAGCAATGGACAAATAACTTTATCTATTTAATATATGCATGTTAATGGTCTTCTAAAAATATCTACATCATTGCCTATTAATTTCTTCAAGTGACCAAAGGAAAGAAATAAGTTATGGACCAGTTTATGAACTCTTATTTTTTACACTAGTATTATTTGTAAAAATAATAATTTGTAGATATTATGTTTATTTAATATATTTTTAAGAAATAATTTCAGCATTTCTCAAGACTATTTATGATCTCGAAGAACAGATATATCTATTTAGTAATAGTATAATAATGAAACACATTAACATATTTTAATTGCATACATTAACATTTTTTTCATGTGTAAGTATTATTATGCATGCAGAATGGAAGTTGATAAAATAAATTGTATTTGTAATTTATATTTGGATAACAAATAGTATGTATTTGATGATTTTATATGAATTTATTTAGGTTTGCAATGTTCAGTCATTATATATGTCTGATCTTGTGGCTATCTTATTTAAAGTTACTTAGAATTGAGATATTTTTCCTTGTTGTAAAGACATATGAAAAAATGCTTTATAGTTAATAAGCCATAACATATGACATAATGATAATATACCAAGAAAGGAAATTGTTATTATGTAAGACTTACTATAGGTAGCAAAGTTTATAATGTGATGGGATTAATTCAATGCTCACTTACAAAGTTAGAGGTAATTTAGATTTAAGAAATAAAGACTAATTTGAATTATTCTTAAAACCTAAGAAAACATACTGAATAATTTCACTTCTAATCAAATTTAGATTAACTAGAGTTTATGCTTAATAATAGTAAAATCTTATTTATCAGTAATAAAAATGGAATGCTTGGTATCATTAAATAGCAATCTATATTTAAAGTTATTCAATTTCATACAGCTAAAGCTGAAATATTATTAAATGAAAATGATGATAAATATCATTATTATAAATGATTTTATTCATTTAATTTTTTTTATTAATGTAAATAAAATTTGAATTTATCAATTAATTTGCCTTTGTATTTTATTTTAGATAATATTATATCTCTTATTATTATATGCATATATCACATTACAAATAAGAATATGTTTATAAACAAATTTTATTTATTATTTAAAACCCTAAGGATGATATTTCATAGTTTACTTACTTACTATTATAATTAGTGGAGTTTAAAGAAAATGATTTTAAGAAAGGAGATAATTATTTAATCATGATATTAAACTAAACTCACTGTTATACAAACAAACATATACATAGTTTAATATTTATATAATACATTAGATATGTTTAAATATTTACTGTATCTTAGTGTGGATAAATTAAATCCATACATTTTTAATATATTAGATATTTACTTCATTTTTTTAATATAGTTAATTACAATAAAATGTCATTTGTTATTGAAGCTACTTCAGTGTTTGGACAAACATAAAGCATTAGGAATATACTCTACTACCCCGAGTCTTATCATTGTGACCTTATGTAACATCACATAGAAATTGCAGGTGAACATGGGGCACAATAATTTTAAAATTTTGCTGCTTTAATTTTGATGTGATCTGATAAGTAATTTATTTATAATCTTATATTAGTATTTAGGGCAATGTAAAACTTTATTTTGATTCATGCATAGTATTTAAAAAAAAAAAAAAACAGTTGATGATTATATATGGTATTATAAATTTAGAAATGAAAATTCTTATGAAATAGATGATATTTAGTTGTTAATTTTATTTATATATTTCATTGAATATTTCTTTTAAGGTAGTGATTGAAGATGAAGTAGACTCCATGCAAATATTTAGTAAATAAAATCTTCATTACAATATAATGATACTACTAATCCAAATTTGTTGTGGGTCTGAAAGTAATAATTCAGACCTAATGAAGTTCATTAAATATATGTTGAAGCTAATCTCAGAAGTTACAAGCTAAATTTGATGAGTCAAAAGCTGAATTCAAAAACCTTTTGCATGAATTAAATTAATTATGAAGTGAATCTAACTAAGGCTGAGATCAAAGAATTTTGGAAAGTACAAATTAAATCTGAAACATGACTAAAAAATTTCAGGCTGAACTTAAGAAATCACAATTAAAATACTAAAACTTTGAAAAACAAATAAAATCAGATAAACAATTCATGAAAAATTTCTAATGTTTTAAAAAAAGATTGAATGTTGTACCAAATTTCTTGTATAAAGTTTAGACAGGAAATAGAAGCAGTTAATCATAAATAAAAAGAATATATCAAACTCATAGAAAAATGTTGCCATCATATAGCTAACAAACCTAAGATTGATAGCAATAGATTATTTAAAGAATTTCAGGATAATCTTAAAACATATACAAATTCTACATCTAATCAAATGGATAGCAATGAGATGAGGATTAAGAAAATTAATATTGAGTTTGACGATGTAAAATAAATATATAGATATTCAAGTGGTACAACAGGTTTCATTCAAGGCCAACAGAACTAGATAGCATTAAGTGACATTTATTAGAAATAAATATTAAACTAGCCAATATAAGTGATAATTACCAATTTGGATTTGATAAGGATATAGTGAATATAAGTAGGAAACCCAAAGAATTAAAACAAATAGTAATAAATATGAGCAAATTTTATTAATTAAAAATAATTTTTTAGAGTTACAAATAAATGACACTAAGGCAAAAAAAGATGACCATAATAATGAGACAAGATCTAGTTATAAAGAAATGGCAGTAAGCCCATTTTGTTTAATTAAAACAAAATATTGGGTTGTTGATAAAAATTATATAGAATATGGTTCTATTAAAAATTTGCCATTGTTTATTAAAAACAGTCTAGAAAAGTTACATGGAGAATATTGTTATTGTATAAGTTCAAATGCTTCTCAATTCATTCATATTAAAGTTTTTAAAGATAATTATAATGAAAATCCCTCAGAATATTTAAACAGTCTAGAGAAGTTGCTTGCATTGAGTAAACTAAATGGAAAAAAAAATTAGCTATTGCAAGTAATCACTTATATTCATTTGTAAAAGACTGGTGATAATCATTATTTGACAAATCAATAAATTTACGAAGATTATTATAAGCATGTAATCATATCAAATTTATGGAGCACAGGCAGGCAAGATGTACTTTATAAGATTATACAAGTAAAATATAACACAAATAAAGGGAATTATTCTCAATTCTTTAAATGTCAAGCAACCAAAATTAAAAATGTTTTCTTTTTGTTGTCTGGGACTGAGATTATATGTACAATTAGGAGACATTTGCCACAACCATACTGAACAAACCTTAGTTTAATATACCTTAGATCAACATACTATGGAAGAGATGGTGAAATTTTGGAGGCATTAGAAACCAAAGAAAGTTCACCAGATGTTTATAAATCTAGGAAAAATATCAAATTATTTTATGGTTAACATTAATTTCTCAATAATAAGAAAACCTTATGAAAGTACAATTTATTATAGAATTATAAATCATTATTCTAGATAATTATTACCATGTATAATTAATTCAAATAAAAGTAGAAATATAATAAAACCTGTTAGAAATAATTTACAATAAGAAGTTATCCTATTAATGACCAACCAAATACATCTGTAAAAATACTGGGGGCTAAACCTAAAACTTATCCATTAAACTAGAAAGAATATCATTGGAATATTCCTCACTACAGAAGCCAAAGAAATAAAGTGGGGGGGGGGATGACGACTTAATCTTACAATTAAATTCCTTAAATTTTTATATAAAGGATTGTGAACCTTATTTATCAAATGATTATTTCATAACCAAACAATTGTCCAGAAATTGTTGTAAGATCGAAGAAATGTTAAAACATTATTAGTTATTGATAATCAAGTGTCATGTCAAGTGTTATGTCTGATAATTTATTCAATAAAATTAATGATATAAATCTTCATAACCCTACATTACCATTAAAGCAAATCACAAATTATGTTAGCTAATGTTCATACAGCTAAATTGTTCACTCAACTGTATGGGCTAATATACAAATGAAAGTATTACATTTTAAACATGTATTTTTAATAATGCCTGAACTTATTCATGAATTAGTTATAGAATTAGACTTCATGAATAGATATGATTGTATTATAGACTATACTAATAAGCAAATATGTCAGGATAAAAATGTACTTTTAGCCAAAGTATTTCATTTCAATCAGTAAATTTATTCTGTATTCAGATTTCAACAGAACTTGATATTAAATTGAAATTGGAAGAATCAATTAATTTAAATAATAAAATTAAGAATAAATTTTGTCAATTGCTGTATAAATTTAAAGGCATTTTCAAAAAGACATGGTCTCATTAAAGGGTATACTTACCCCACAATTTAAAGGACTACAATCCTTTCCAGTATAAAACATCAAGTTAACCAAATGATAGAATGGGAAATAATTAAAAAATATGTGTCATTGTATAATAATTCAATCGTTATGATATGCAAGAAAGATGAATTTGGGCTATTTTTGTTTAGATGCAAGATTCTTAAAGCATTTAACTATTTCCAAACAAGATATTCCTCCTACTATCCATGAATTGTTGACTAAATTTAGTGACAAGAAAGTTTGACCACTGTTGATTTAATTGCTATTTTTTGGCAAATGTTTTTGCACCCAAATGATCAAAAATACACTATTTTTCAGTATGAATAACATTTAATTTATATTTTATTAAATATAAAATACATTTATGGGTTTTTAGAATACACATATAGTTCAAATCAAGATGGTATTAACATTTCTCCATAAACTATATAATTATTTCAAATCATTTACCTATCTTATGCAAGGGATTTTAAAAGCAGATTTGAAAATGTATACATTAAGAATAGTCTGCTTCTGGTAAAAAATCCCTAATATTTAGAAACAGCAATTAACATCCAATTGCCTGCATTGGGATATGATTGTGCAAAGTTTTTTGAAAAACAAATCTGGAGACTATTTTAAAACAAAGAGAGAGGGAGAAAGCATGCTGAATTTTAAAAATTAGTGCTTGAAAAATACAAGACTGAACAAAAGTGTACTCAAATGCTGCTTATGTTTTGTTTGCAACAATCTATCTTTGTGAATAATTCTATCTCTATATATAAAATCCATGTGAATGTTTATCCGTAAGGCTGTCATGTGTTTCCTGTGAATGTATATTTCTTTGTAAGGCTGTCACATACTAAATTCACAACTAATTAAAAAAAAATATTATATAATTTTTATTATGAAGCCTATTTTATGCAAAGGAAACAATTCCGCCATTAATTAAACCATATTTTTTTTGCAGTTATCCATAATGCTGTAAAATTCATATATCAAATATAACAGGTATATTTAAAAAGTTCAATTTAAATTTAGTTTTATTAATAGTTTTGTATACCTGACCAAAAAGTAATTCTGTTATTAACAAACTGTAATTTTTTGCAGTTGTCTATAATGCTGTCAAATTCACATATCAAATATAAAAAGTATATTTAAAAATTTAAATTTAGCTTTATTAATACCTTGATGGGTACATTTCTGAAGTGTACCAAATAGGCTAGTTGATCTAAACATTTTTTTTTCAATTGTGAATTTTTTACATTTATTTATATATCAAAATCTTTTCTTTAATTTACATTAAATATTTATAAAAAATTGTTTAAGCAAACAATTATAAAAAACTATTACAAAAACAGATAGATTTCTGAAAAAAAAAAATTGTTAGAGCAAACAATTACAAAAAAAAAAACTATTACAAAAACAACAGCCTTTATCTAGGCTGGGTGCAGGCTTGTTTTAAAATAAAATAAGTGAAGAATGATTAAAAATAGTATGAAGCAATTATAATCAAATGTCTGTCTCAACATCAAAAATCACATTAATTTTTAAATATACACTGGGACTATTTAAGTATATTTTTTACATTATTACGAGTATAATAGTACTATGTTGTGGCTTATATAATGAATAAAACATGTGGCTCAAGAAAAAAAAGGTTAAGTATAGCTGGTATAGACTCTTACAGAATGACAATAATATCATGGTAAACTAATTGTTGGTTCCCCTGTATAATCATTTTTAAATTTAATTATTATCTTAATAATAATTTTAATTGTATGTGAATAATTTTACGGCTGTCAATTATGTAACACTAAAAATGCAAATCAATTCTCAGAACATAAAAGTTTTAATACATTCCTAAGATAATTTGCAAACAAAATCTCTATAAAATCATTTAAATAAAATTCTCTTGATACATCAATGCTAAACTATTAGGTCAGATAAAAGTCTTAATACATTACTAAAATAATTTTAGAAGCAAGACTTCTAATAAAACTTGTAAATAACACACATCTTTTGTTGAATGAATAATACGTTTTGGCAGATAAAAGATGAGCACTTTTATCTGCCCATCAGTTTGTTATATTATAAATCAGTAATGATGCTGAAAAATGTTAAAACTTTCTTTTAGCAGCAGCCTTTTTTTTTATATTAATTCAGCCAGATCCCAGTTTCAAATATTAATTTATATGAAATAATAATTTTAAATGTACATAATTTTACAGCTATCAAATAAATAAAACTAAGAATATAAATCAATTCATAGAACATATAATTCTAAGGACAATTTTACAAGCAAGATTTCTAAAAAATCATTCCTATCTATTTTGTTAGAAAAGAGGTGAACACTTTTATTAGGTTTTTGATCTGTTGTCTTAGACGTATTCGTGTGTGTATATATATATATATTCTGGGAATTGATTTATATTATTTGCTAGTTCATCAAAATAAATATTAGATAGTGGGAGCTTGCTGAATTAATATAAAAACAAAGATCACTATTTATAGAAACTTTAGCCAGGTCAAATATCAAAGCTTGATTTACTTGCAACACAACAAGTGGAAAATTAGATAAAAGTGATAATTTTTTATTAGACAAATCAGATTGGCTTTGATAAAACAAAAAGAGCACGATGAAAGGTTTTATTTAAAGATTCTTTAGAAATCCAACTTATAAAATTATCTTGGCAACATATTTGAGCTTGTATATTCAAATTGAATTAGTAACTTATAAATATTATTGAACTTTTTGATCAGGTAAATGTTATGTTTTAATGTTATATATATTGTAATGGTATTCTACAAATACAACACAGAGACTTATAATATAAGTATTTTAAAGTGGATTATAAGCAAATAAATTCATTAAATCATAAAATATGGTTTAAATTATAAAAGGATTTTATTTGAACTTAAATTATGATTTTAAATACTTAATAAATATGTAAACTTTTTTACAATATTAAAATTATTTATTCCACACAGAATCTTATCAATTTATAATATCGTTTAACTTTTTATGAACTTCTTACAGAATTTGTTACTAGTTGCAAATAAACATCACATTATCACCAATACGTATAGAGAGTTTTGCCTGTTTTAATACCAATTGCAAAGTATATAAAGATGTGAATGAACAATAAATAAATGAGTATAATAACTTAATTACTATGAATCATGGAAAATTAGTAATTAACAAAATGAAAATTTATTAATATAAACAATAATAACAATAAAAATATATAGATAAAAATAAGAAGCAAATAAAATATTCTTTGCTGAATAGTTTACTTGAACTGATTACTATTTAGCTACTATATTATTTTCTGGATGTGTCTATCATGTGATGTATGCAATACACTAAGAAACCAAAAAAAAAAAAAAAAGGTATATACTAACACAAATATTGCTAACTAAATACAGAAAAATATATTTTGCAAAACATAATTAGTATGTTTAATTTGTTTACTACTTTTATTATCAAAATAAACATAAGCTTATTAATGTAAATTTCATAAAATATTACATTATAAATATTTATTAAATATACAAACTTTCATTAACATCACCTATAAATATTTATACATGAAAACTTATCTTTACTTTTTTTTAAAAAAAATATATAAATGAAGAAACAAAACAAACATATTTTTATTTAAACAAATTAAAATTATTAAGATATTGTTTATATTTTTATTTACATTAACCTTTTTCAATACCATATTTTTCTTGTACATTAAGCAAACATACATTCTCAAAACATAAAGAATTTATATTAAAAAAAATATCTGGTAAACTTTTATTTTCTACTGAGAAGGAATGCCTATCAAATTGCAACTCCATTAAAAAAACAGATTATTTATTAAATACACAAAGTTTTATGACTCACTTATACATTTTACATAAACACACACATAAAATAATAATTTATAGTTCAAAATCTATATATTCTGCTGAAAATCCCACCTGTTTTGTTGTATAGACAGATGCTTTATATATAATCCATATTTATTCCAATTTATTAGCATTCTATTAAAATTATCCATTTTAATGACCTGTTGTTATTTTTAATGATTCCATAATTAATATTTTACAGCATTTAATTCAGCTTTGATTGTATAATAGCAACAGCTGTTGTTAATTTCTTCAAAATATTCTTATGAAATATATCACAACAATTAACTGTGATATTTATTACAATGAGATCATTTTTATCCAATATACATATTTAAAAGATTTGAAGTCTAGATGTTTTATAAATTTAGGCCACATTATTCATTTTAATCTGTAAATAAAATTACTGATACATATGCGTAAACTTTTGTGGAGTTTAGCTACTGAGACAAAAAATGAATCTAATCTAGGATCAGGGGATTACATAATATTCTCCTGATAATGTCTTACTTATGTCATTACACCTAGATATTGTTTCTATATTTCATGTTATAAACTCAATTCTCATTTGTTTCTATGGGTTTATTTTATTAAGAATCAAATCTATCGATTTGTCTACTCTATAAAAGTTCTTTTTCAAACACACCAGTATTCTATGATTTAAAATATTTTTTTCAAACTTTATAAAAATAATATTACAATATGTTTGAAAAATAATAAAATATATTTTTAACAATCAAATACAAAATAAATTCAAAATTATATTTAAATAAAATAGATATTCCTTTTTATTTATACCTAAAATTTAATGCTTTTGAATTATCCCCAAAACATATAAATTACATATACATGCATACACCATACTTTTAACAATTAAATATTCTGTTTATTTATACTCAAAGTTTATTTTTGAAATATATGCAGTAAATAAAATGTCAACAAATAAACTTATCAATACATACTTTATTTTATTATTGTCATCATATAAAACTATATATATTTTTATTAATATATCCCTAACATAATATATTGTAACGGGATGGGGGATAGCAAATAAGGAAGTGGAGTGAACCTGGAGTTCTGGAAAAACATCATCAACCCCAGTAAACAGAAAATGAAATATCATTAATTTACAAAAATATTTATAAAAGTATATATAAGTAATTTATAATATTTTATAAGAGCAGGAAATTAGAAAATCTCTGAGAACATTGAGAGAGCATCCAGCTACTAAAAGCATAATTATTTATCAATCATATATCAACCAGCATTATAAATAAGTAAATATCAGTACAGTAAATATTCAAGATACCATTCATTGTCATGATTGGGAATAAACAAATTAGTACAATAAATCAGAATAAAATCAACGGACCATCATGGGGCTGGATTTGAACCATGAAAATATAAATCAAAAGTCAATCTTGTGACTGTATTGGAAATGAGTCTTCTGTAGACCAGGCTAACTATTGAGCCTTTGCCAGCTTGGGCAATTATTTAACCATTAATTTGGATGCACAAACTAAGTGCTCATCCATCAGAATACATAAGAATCAAACAATAATGCTGGGACATACAAACATGCTGATCATCATCAATGCTCAGGTCACTTGTACTGGCCAACTATAAATTTAATTCCTAATAAGGCTAAACTAAATAAAAAATAGTGCATGGGCTTTAAAGAATATAATCTTATGTGCCAACCAGGATGATGATTGATCATCACTGGATGCCCCAAAAGCACTAATATAAACATCCCTATTTATCCGTGCACGAATCTAACTCAAAGAACACAAGCTCTATTACTGTATGTGACCAAGAGATGATGGAAGCAATTTTAACAATTAAATAAATTTATTAATAACAATAAAAAAAATTGAAATTAAGGTCCATTTCTGATTTTGATTACAATACAAATTTTCAAATGATTACATTGCAATTTACATAATTACTATTCAACATTTAAATTTTTACATTGCTTTACATATATGTGCGCACAAACGTGCAATTTATGATATACAATTAATATATAAAAAAAATTAATTGACATTTAATCAAAAAAAAATATTAAAATTTTACATATATGAGTGTGCATGTATACATGCACACTGACTTATTTATTTCAACTTGTTACAATAATATTATATTTTTTCATAATTAATTCATTTGGAAAACACATAAATTTCACACATATACATGTGTATAATCAAAATATAATAATTTAAAATTTAATTTCAGTTTATAAGTTTTTTTTTTTTTTCAAACTAAATAAAGTCAACTTTTGTTTGACAGGTACTTGTTGATTAATTATCAAAGTCTCTAATACTTGTTGATTAATTATCAAAGTCTCTAAATATAAAATATCCTTTTTTTTTTATTGAACAAAAAATAAAATCGTTTTATATATCTGTCACTTCAGACCAAAAAAATAATATAAAATTTCATTATTATTTCAACTCAAGCAAAAGTTACTTGTTTGTTTTAACTTTAAGTTATTAATTTATAATTTTAAAAGTCATTTTAAAAAATATTAAAATAAAATAACTGACTCTATATACACGCGATGTGTTTATCAGTGATTCTCTGCATGTATAGATAAACAGCAGCAGAAGTACACCAATTTCTTCAAGCTTTCTCTTGGCAAGCTTGGTTTTTGGTCCAGCAGAAAAATATAATTTCAGGTTTGTTGTCATCATCAGGTAAAAGTATATAATTCCGGTAATTTGTTGGCATACCATGAGATTTCTTTTGTAGTCCAAGCAATTGTCAAGCTGTCTTCTAGAACATATTTAAGCAGCTAGTTGATTCATTTGAAGTGATCCTGGCTTCATGAATTGAAATTCTGCAGTAAACTATAAGGCAGCTACTGGACTATCCTTAGATCTTCATAGGAGCTTTGTATAACTCGGCTAGCTATATTGTCCTCATTTTTTTTTCAGGCTATTGATTCAGAAGTGACCCAGCTTCAAGTAAATCAAAACTCCTGTGAAGGAAAATAGTAGCAGCTCCTGCCTTCAGCTACATCAGTTCATGGTAGCTATTCTGCCAACTCTCTACTACAGCAAACAACAAACTGCAGCTATCCATTTTGGTCAGCTAATTTCTGTGACTTATTCAAAAGTTTTAGTAGCCAAGCTGTTTTGTTCAGCTCTTACAAAAAACTATTATTCAGACTGTTCTCTTCAAAAATCATTATCCAGACTGGAGCTAATGTTGTTATCAGTCCTTTTATAAAATCATCTGAGGTGATAACAACACAATCAAAAAGTTTTTATTTTTATCTCTCTAATCCCTTTGAAAACATATACATGTTTTTACTTAGGGGACTTCTAATAGATAGAGATTTTGTTTAATTAATTAAAATTTCAAATATACAATACTTGTTTTTAAATCTCAAAATCAGAATAATAATAATATAATAACTGAAACACAGGCTTAATATATACCATGTGTCTATATATGTAATATAGGGTATATGAGCAGACTTTCACATGACCCATCACTCTCCACTCTATCTAATAACACTGATACACTCAAGAACATATATGCTGAAAAGATAAATAATCACCAATATACATATTTCATGCTAAACCAGCAATCATACGTTGGTCCAGATTATCATCTCCCATACATATATACTATTAGTGCTGATATATATTAAGATAGACAAACTTCATTCTTTAATGGACTGGCTCCAATCTACTACACACTCCAACTCTTCAACCATCCATCAAATTGAAAATCTGATGATGGAATGCTCGAAGGCCACCCTGAAGCCGAGATTCTTGTCACACCCATATTGACCCAAGGTCAATCTGAACCCCACATGTACAGGACATAATCCATTAAATACACATGCAAGGATGGGCAGACATCTCTATAATGTAATAACTGAAACACAGGCTTAATATATACCATGTGTCTATATATGTAATATAGGGTATATGAGCACAGACTTTCACAAGACCCACCACTTCCTCCTGCTGCTGCTGCTGCTGCTGCTGCTGCTGCTGCTGCTGCTGCTGCTGCTGCTGCTGCTGCAGCTGCTGCTGCTGCTGCTGCTGCTGCTGCTGCAGCTGCAGCGGCAGCAGCAGCAGCAGCGGCAGCAGCTAGCAGCAGCAGCAGCAGCAGCAGCAGCAGCAGCAACTGCAGCTGCTGCAGCAGCAGCAGCAGCAACAGCAGCAGCTAGCAGCAGCAGCAGCAGCAGCTGGCAGCAGCAGCAACAGCAACGGCAGCAGCAACAGCAGCAGCAACTGCTGCAGCAGCAGCAACAGCTGCGGCAGCAGCAACAGCAACAGCAACACTGCAACAGCAGCAGCAGCAGCAGCAAGCAGCAGCAGCAACGGCAGCAGCAGCAGCAGCAGCAGCAGCAGCAGCAGCAGCAGCAGCTAGCAGCAACAGCAACAGCAACAGCTGCTGCTGCTGCTGCTAGCTACTAGCAGCAGCAGCAGCAGCAGCAGCAGCAGCAGCAGCAGCAGCAGCTGCAGCAGCTGCTGCAGCAGCAGCAGCAGCAGCTGCAGCAGCAGCTAGCAGCTACTGGTTTTAAAGTGCTTTATTTGATATCATAAGAACATGTATGAAAATACAATTTTAAAACATGTTATAAAAACTGATCTACAATTTAGAATTGAAAATTATTAACAAAGTTATTATTATGAATACATGAAATATTTTTACATTAATGTTGAAAAACTGAGGAAAAAATTAATCAATAACAGTAACAATATTAAATACATATATGACAACAAAACTCACTTACATACAGCAAATATGCTATTCATGTTTCACAGTGGTGTTGGTAATTTGATCAAACTCCAAGTGGCTGATACTATATCTGTTGGAGCTAGTGCTTGATCTCTTGTTTTAATTTTTCCTAACTTATTGAGAAAAAGTGATTTAAGTTTACGAGATGTGGGATTGAATATAAAGTGGCATCTCATAAACCAGAGTGTGTATAGTATAAAGATTGTTACTCTTATTGTTGGAAACAACCCTCTTTGAATATTTTCTATCAATACTGTCAATGAGCATTTTGGATTATGGGTTATATCAGCAATTAGTTCTCGATATGTTTTGAGAGAAGTACACTGAGAAATAAAATGTTCTGTTGTTTCTTCTTCTTTATTACATAGTTGACAAATGGCATCTATGTTTGGAGATCTCCATCTTCCAGCCAGAAAAGCATTGGTAGGTAAAGCTCTAAGGTTGATTTTTATTAGAAAATCTAAGTACTTAGGCTCCAAGTACCAGAATTTAAATTTTTGGATTATAGCTTTATTTGTGATATTAATTAAGCTAATGGGATTTTCAAAGGGACTGGAATTAGTTGTTATGTAATGTGCTTCCCAATACTTAATTTTAGTTGAGAAAAGGTTTGTAGCAGGTACTTTATGTTTGAATATTGTTTTTATTAGATTGTTAATGAATTTATTTTTAATAGGAGGTGGAGTGTCTGTAGGTGATATTGGAAGAAACACTTGAAAATTTTCATATGTCATATAAAGTTTCATTAATGCATTGTGAGTTTTTTGGTAATAGAATGTTGAAATGCAGTGTAATGACAGGCCATTTTGTCTTGAATGTTTTTGCAGACTTTTGATGCTTATTACCACTGCCTTTTTATTCCAAATGAGTTTGGTGCAAAAAGAGTTAATTTTTTTCTTAAATGAGTTAGTAAATTTAATGATAGGTGCATAGTAATTTATTTTTGGGAAAATTAATATGTTAATGAGTGATATTTTACTATGCAATGAAAGATATGCTTTTGAAAGTGAGGTTGTCACCTTTTCAATTGCAGATATTAATTGTTCTTGTATAATCTTTCTCATTGCATTCATAGACAGATGAATTGGGAGACCAAGAAATTTGTGGGGAGGGGAACTGCAAACTGAATGAATTTGATTACCAGAAAGTATACTCCAAATAGATGTTTTTTCTTTATTAAATTTTAAACTATAAGCTGCAGAGTAATTTTCTAAAATGGTATACATTAAAGGCAAATGTTTTTTGGATGGCAAAAAAATGACTATATCATCCATGTATGAAATATGATTGATGGATTGGTTTATGAGGGGTACATATATTCCTGGCAATTTAGATTCTATTTCTAGTAGGAGGGGGTTAATATATGTGATAAAAAACAGTGAACTAAGGGGAGAGCCTTGTGGTATTGAGTTGTGTGGAGTGAAGTCAGGGGACATTTTGCCATTAAGAGTAATGTGTATTTTTCTATTGATGAGCAGGTTTGCTAGAACATACATTATAGGTATTGGAATCTTATGTTGACTAAGCACCTGTAGCAGCTTGTCCACAGGCACCGAATCGAATGCAGCCTGTATGTCTAATTGAATTGCAATAGGTGCTGATTTTCTAGCTTGTCTTACATCCTCTATTAATATTTTACATAACTTAAGTGCTTCAGAAGTAGAACATCCTTTTCTAGCAAACTGAAACTTAGACAACCCAGGAAGTATTAGGGGTTGAATTTTGTCTTTTAAAAGAGACTCTATTAGTTTGATGATCAGAGGAGACATTGAAATAGGGCGTAGATTATCTAGAGGAGAAGGAAGTGTATTTTTTTTTAGAAAAGGGACCAGTGATACTGGATAAAGTTGGTCAATGTTATATATTTGTTTTGATAAATAATTTATCATATTGTGTACTATTGGGATAGTAAAGTGGCTAAGATGTGATAATAAAAATTTTGGAATTGCATGTGTACCTGGGTGTGTATTGTTGGGAAAAGTGTTCAACTTGAGAGCAATTTCATACTTTGTAATGTTATGTTCTTCTGTGGTAAAACCAAAGTGAAATGAAGAAAATTTTGGAAAACGACGCTCTTCCGAGTCTAGATTTAAAGTGGTAATATATTTGGGGAGTCATGTCTTCCCCAGCAATCATTTTTGAATCAAAAATAATAGATGAAGGAGTTAATTTTTTGGGAGTATAACCTAAAGCCCACCGAATATATCCTTTAGACCAGTTATGGGGATTAGCTAGAAAAATTTTTGCTTTTTTTATAGAGAGATAATCAGCCAGTATGAGTTGGGTTTGCTTGTATTCTTGTTTTAAAAACATTATTGATGTAACTGAAGAAGGGTCACATGAAGTATTTTTTAGTTTTAAGTGTATTGTATCTAACTTATTAACAAGATTAGTGGGAGAACTATTTTTGGAGGTATAATGTTGAATAGTAGAAGAGATTATGTTAATAAATGATAGCCAGGCCTCTACTGGGTTTAAAGATAGTATGTCTACCTCTACCTTCTTAAAATAAATATAAATCTCAGAGAGAACAGCTTCAGGTGTAGTGGATTTTAAAAGAAGGCGAGTAGTTTTATTTAGAGGAAGAATTGGTTGATGTTGCATGTGTATTGCAAGTTCCACATTAAGTGCTAAATGATCAGAGAAAGTTACAGGACATAGAGAGGGATTTATTATGAAATGTAGATCTGGTGAATAGAATACAAGGTCTATTAGAGAGGAGTGTTTTTTAGTGTAGAATGAAATGGAGTTAGTTGGAAAAAAACCTTCAGCACTCATGAGATTTTTATTAATCAAATGAAGGTATTTTAATGTAAAATTCTTATAAGACATGTTAAAATCACCCATGATTATAGTTGGGTAAGAATTTGTAGCTAAAATTAAATTTATTTTATTTATTAATTGGTGAATTAACACTGGCTGATTATATAAATAGAATGTTATTAAATTCACTGTAAAAGAAGAATGATAAAGAATAATTATACTCATATGCTGATCTAAGTACAAAATTTTAAAAGTTTGAAAAGGAGAACAATGATGGATGAGAATCCCTACCCCAGCAGCAGCAATATCAGATGTTGAAAATTTACTGTATCCAAATTTACTAAGGTAGAGTTCAGGATTAAATGCTGAATGTACTGAGCATTTTGTCTCTGTAAATAAAAGGATATGGGGTGAGAATTGCCTTATCCAATTGCTAATTGCATATATTCGCTGGGTAGAGTTAATACCCCTTACATTGACTGCTGTAATAGAAAGACCCATATTATCAATTATATAAAATGGTGGGAGAATGATATTTTATAGTTTATTGTATAATGAATGGGACAACTAATATTAGTAAAAGTATAATAGGAATGTGTTAAATAGAAAAGAAAAATTATAATAATACACCACTGTGAAAACAATGAACTTACCCTTGCAAGTGAAGTTCTATTGAGTTTGTTGTGCATATTTTTGTTCATAAACATGATAATTATTTTCACATTTGGAATTAAATCCAAAAAATTGTCCTGGTTTGAAAGTCTATATGTGTTATTTATGCCACTCATCTTGATAGTCTATTTTTAATGGTGCTTCAAAGTCTGTCTCTGTATTTTGAGACATGGTATTTGTTATGATATCCTTAGATTTAGTAGATCTTCTGTGTACATCCACTCCTGCCATCAGAAGAAGCTGCTCCTGTGTCAATTGATTTGTACTTTGTTTTTGTCTGGTCCAATGAAATGTTGATTCATTAGCCGGATAATCTGTTTCACCTGTTTTATTTGTGAGTTTTGTTTTTTTTAATGCTGGTGTGGTAGACTTTGTATCATTTTTCTTTGATTTTCTTTCACTATGTTTGTCAGGTTCATTAGTTTGTATAGGCTCTTGATGCAATGCGGATTTTTTTCCTTTTGTGCATTCGTTTCTTAGTCTTTACTTTAATTAATTGGAACTCTTCATCAGAGCAAGGAAATGGTAAGGTATCACTCATGTACTCTGTTTCTGTTTCCTCCTGTGAGGTATAAGATTTATTTGGTATAGTATTCATGGAGCTATTTTGACTAGGATCATCAAAGCTGAGATTTTGCTTATTTGTGTTGTTGTCTTCATTATTGGAAATAAACTCATCAAGGCTGAGATTTTGCATATCTGTGGTTTTGTCTTCATTATTGGGAATAAGTTCATCAAGGCTGAGATTTTGGATATCTGTGTTGTTGTCTTCATTATTGGGAATAGGTTCATCTACTTTTGTTTTTTCAGGGTTACTTTGCATGAGTCTGATTTCATTATTAGCTATTGGATCTCTACTGCACTGATGCGTTTTTGTTTTTTTAATACCACACTTTTTACAAAAACGGTTAGGGCATTCTTTGACAAGATGATCTCTGGCTTTACAGAAAAAACACTGAGGTGAAATGCCTCTGAAAGTAACTATCAAAGGTGAAGAATCTGTTGCATGTAATGTTGGTATATCTGTTGGTTGCATATTTTTCTTCAATGACATAGTGAAATGAGCAGTATTGGTTAGAACTGGCTGTGTGGCTCTTTTTTCCCATACATATTTAAAGTTGGCCACAGTTCCAACATTTTTTAGTAAATCTTGTAGATCATCAGCTTTAAAGTCTACATGACAGTTCTTAATTTGTCCATTCAAATTTGTAGGTCTATCAATGTCTATGTAACAAATAAATTTTCCATTAAGAAAGTGAATATGTTTTTCAAATATTTGTTTTTGAGCCACATTATGATATTCTATTGTTTTATATCTGCTATTAGGATGATCTAGCACTTTGTATATCATTGACCAAAGTTTTTTTCTGATAGATAAGAATAAAATTCATCAGTAGGAAAATTCATGACTGAAGAATTAGTATCTGTTATAGCTATTGTAGACGTTTTAATACTTTTAAATTTTTGAAATGATTTAAGAACTGTTAAAGGAATTGTTTGTATAAATTTTTCACATACAGAAACATAATCTGTATTACTAGTTGATAAT